>CM064557.1:3636088-3693423 GCA_032716605.1 Paralithodes platypus | reverse complement strand
AGTCGATTACATATGCCTTAGGACCAACGAGATCGACCAAGACATTGTCTAATTTAAAATCATTATGGCTTATACCTGCGCTGTGTAGTTCACTTAACGCCGTGGTTACAGCATTAAAAACATGCAAGGCCTGGTAGACATTGGACAACTTGTCTTCCTGTAGTAATTCAAGAAGAGAAGGGTAAGGGCAATATGTTATTAACAACCCTGGCCTATCACTGGCAACCATAATAACCCGTGGTGTTCCTCCCGCACCATCAGCCATTATCATCATAAATGCTTCATGCATGAAATGATCAATTTGCTCTTTGCCTCCCTTACCAATTTTCAAACAAGCTAGCCGACCGTTGTATCGTACTAGATCAACCACGCCATTGCCGCCCTCCCCAAGTGTCCGGACAAACCGACACTTCTGTGTAATGTACCCAAAAGGGACAATCTTATCAGAGAAGTCAACGTTCATTTTGTATAATTTTATTTAAACACTTTAAATATCGCTCAATATGCTTATGTAGACTTTATAACCGATCACTACTATAACTTATACTGTGATTTATTGGTATGGAGAAAGCCTATTTAATGAACTAAACACAAGACACCAAATTCACGTCTAATCGCGCCAATCTGATGAATTTGAATGGAGTATCGATTATGTTGGCGGATCGTGTAGGCCTAAATTCATTTTGTCGACATTCTCCTTTGTAGAACTTTTGTCATAAAAAAATATGGTATTAAAAAGATTAATTTACTTATATTATAAATATGTATAAATTTGCACAAATAACCCTACTATAGTTATTTATTTTCTTAAAACAAATACAAAGTTATAAAAATACATTAGTTAGTAGTGGAATACACTTTCTATGATGACGCTATTAAGAGGAACGGAATTTTATGGTTAACTAATATATATTTTGTAACACCCTATAACCCATCATACAAATCTCTCTTTCTCTCACACACACGCACAGATACTCACAGAAGACTCCGGAAAGAAGTTAAAGCGCCTGTGACTCCATTTCTAGATTACTGTAACTATTATCTATTAAGGTTATTGTGGACAGGTGGCTATTTATATCAAGGCGTCTGTTTATTACTCCTATCCAGATCTGATCTCTCGACTATCTCTAACTGGGGCAGAGAAAACTTTGTTACTTTCAATGCTGCCAAAACTCTATTTTTCCATCTGTCTACTCGTCGCCCCCTTCCAGAAAACTATGACCTACTCTTCAACAACACACAAATTAACCCTTCATCTTCTCTTAATATTCTTGGTATCTCTCTCTTATGATCTCTCTTGGAAAGATCATATTACCACTCTTGCTTCCGAGAAGCTGGGTGTACTCGACCGCCTCCGGGGGTTCTTTACCTCTGCGCAGCTTCTCTGTACAGGGGCACAGTGCGTCCATGTATGGAGTATTGTTCACACATGTGGCGATGATCCTCACACAGCACTTCTATACAAAATAGAAAAGAAAGCCTTCCGTCTCATTAATTCACATCCACTCCCCAGTTCTCTGCAGTCGCTCTCTCTTCGCCACAAAGTTGTATCTCTCTCTCTATGCTACTGCTATTACAATGATCAGTGTTCCACAGAGCTCTCTGTGCATACCACCCCCTCATCGTAGAGCACGTCGTGGCACCCGTCTTGCAACACAATCTCATCCCTACTCTGTGCAGCTCTCCAACCCAAGGGTGAAACGTTATTCTCAATCTTTCTTCTATTCAACAGCTGAGCTCTGGAACTCTCTCCCTTAGTCTTTCCCTCTTCCTATGACTTAAATTGCTTCAAACTCCGTGTGTCCAGGTATTTTGGCTCGAACGTCCCTTGATTTTGGCCCAGTCACTCTTTCAACTCAGGGAGAGGCACTCGCTACAGCCAGTCCTGCCTTTTATCTCCCTCACTCACATAGAGAAAATTAAAAAATAAAATATATATATATACTGTGTATATATATATATATATATATATACTGTATATATACTGTATATATATACTGTATATATATATATATATATATATATATATATATATATATATATATATATATATATATATATATATATATATATATATATATTATTGTTTTTAACACCAACCAACTTCACATCTAAACTCAATTAATTAAATCAACAAATACATGTGGCACTCCGAGGACTTGAACCTAGGATGCTCACAACGAAATTATATATATATACCGGTATGTATTGAATAATAGGAGCTTATATAGGGCTGAGGTGGCTAATGAAATCAAAATATTCTACCGTAATTACATGTCCTCCGACCACAAAACTGATGAGGCTGTCATAAAAGAAATAATAACTAAACACGTCCTCCCCACCAACCCGGAAAACAAAATCAAATTAATCATATATTACAAAACCCCTAAGACCTCCAACCTTGTTCTCCGCAACAGACCTGCTCCTACCAAACCAACAAGCCCGATGACTGATGATCACATAATATACCAATTTACTTGTAATTTTGAGGACTGTGGACCTCAATCATACATTGGTATGACGCGGACTCGTCTATCCCGACGGTTAACCCTTCACCTTCAGGCAGGAGCCATAAAAGATCACTACCTGACCCCCCCCCCCCTCACACGTAATGATTTAAATAAACTCACCACCATAGTTGATAAAGAAAGTGAACCCAGACGACTCCCAATACTAGAAGCCCTATACATACAAGCCCTGAATCCCAGTATTAATAATCAAACTCTAGACCGACAAATACTTCCCTCTGCGAAGAGACACGACCCAGACGTGCTGCCCCTGGAGAGACGCCCCTCGATCCCGCGCATCTCACGTCGCGCCACCCAGCTCCCAACCAACCAGCAATGACATCTCCACCCCCCTATACCCCCAGCCACGATTGACTCCAGCGCGCAACTCCTGACGTCATCACCTACCGGCCAATCACAGACCAGGAGAAGTGCCCGCTTAGCTAAAATACCTTCCACCAATGACAGACACTAGCCTGCTGGACACTGGCCGGCGGGTGCCCAACCCCGAAAAGGGTTGAAATAGGGGAGCTATCCCCCCGCCAAAGGCGGCTTTCTAGGGCCTTTCCTAGCTGATGCTGAGAGGATTGGGTTCTAGTCATGTGGTGATGGGCTGGTCTATCAGAGTGAGAACTGAGCGATCTCTGCCATACCCATAGCTTACTCTGACTGTTCCTTTTACTTATATATTTTCTAGATCTCAAGTGACGGCGTTTCTTCCGTGGATTGACCTCCCAATCTACCAAGATTGGAAGCCAAAGCGTCACATTTTTCCTTTGCCCCTCAACTTTCTCTTCATAATTGCTGAGGAGCACAGGGCCCTGGGTGGGGCTTTGGTTTCCCGGGTGTTTCCACACCCTCCTCAGCTCCCCGCCATGGAGTGGCTTCGGTCACCCAGGCTTTATTGTGGTCGGCAGGGAGGGTTCTTAGGGGGTGCTCAGTTATGGCCTTGGAGCTGTTCGGCCAGGCAGCTTGGGGAACAACAACAACAACAACTAGCCTGCTTTTTCTTAGCCACCTCAGCCATATATATATATATATATATATATATATATATATATATATATATATATATATATATATATACACACAAACACACATATAATTATGCACAGCATATACTCACACTCACACACACATCCATATATCATGTATCCACCCTGTTCTACTGAAAGTTGGTAGGTCGGAAATCGTGAACCCTAACCTCTGTAACTCAAGAAGGGCTAGAGCAAATGGGCTGTAAATGTCCCTAGCTCTTCCCTGGCTGACCCTTCCCTAATGGTAGAAATATTACCTTGATTACTGTAGTCGTTTGGGAGTTATAAAGGTAAATGTTCTAGAATTTTGACCTACTTAACCCCTGTACTGGCGATATCTTTTTAATTTTATTCTAGCTATATTTAGTAGATTTTGTGCAGTTTAAGAAGGATCTGTGGTAGTAAACAGGGTTGAATGAGTTAGTTCGAAACCTGTTAATTGCTGGAGGCCCTTTCGGAACTGAATACAATCGTCTAATAGTAGCCAGAATATAGTTTAAAGGACGGTGTTGGTTCAGAAGGGGTTAATTGGAACAGGGTACACTGTTATTATTAAGAGTATGTGAAAAATCTGGAATCGAACATTCAGTCAAATTTAATCCTATAAAGAGCAATATCATATTTAAATCTAACCTTCTATTGAAATCAAAGCTACCTAAATTCCATTTGTATGAAAAAATGATAGAAGTAAGTAAAGTAAAGTATCTAGGACACTATATTTCAAGTGATCGCTCAGATGATGAGGATATGGGTCGTCAGCGAAGGCAACTTTACATGCAGGGAAATTCAATATTAAGAAAATTTCATATGTGCACATGGGATACAAATATAACATTGTTCAACTCCTACTGCTCACCAATGTATACAGCACAACTATGGTGGAACTATAAGAAAATGACAGTGAATAGACTAAGTATCTCATATCATAATATCATGAAAATGTTTCTGGGGCTCTCAAAATATGAGAGTACAAGTATGCTATGTGCCTATATGAACTTACACATCCAATTACCATTACCAATTAGAAAGCTAACATATAAATTCATTCAGCGCCTTAACACTTCTGAGAACAGTATCATTAAAATGCTACAAACTCCAAGCATAGGCTACACCTCTAGGATCCAGGCACACTGGAGGAAGTTGCTCTATATTTAACCTTAAGTAATGATTTCAGGTCTGCTACTCTACAGAATTAGCATACCGGTACTGAACCTCATAGTGCAGTACAGTACCGATATTCCTATACTGTACTGTAGCAACATACTGTACCGGAAGCTAAATGATGTGAGGCATGGTACTGTACACAATTAGGACAGTGGTTTTGGTAACACAGTAGTTTGATGACCACTGTTTTTGGTTGAGGCAGTGCTGTGAACTACATGATAGCAAGCTGGGTATTATTTAATTTCTTTTTATTTTATGTAGCCTATGTACAGTAGCTTATATATATGGACCCCAGTATGGTCCCCTCTGTACTGTGTGAGTCTGAAATAAAGTATTATTATTATTATTATTATTATTATTATTATTATTATTATTATGGGCATACCCTACACCCAGTTCCAAGTAGGTAGGTCGGAAATCGTGAACCCTAACTTCTGTAACTTAAGAAGGGCTGGAGCAAATATGCATAGGGTGTGACCATATTATCAGCTATGGGTTATAGTGGTGGTGGTGTAATAAATACCGGTCCAAGGGTCGGCTTCCATCACCTTACGAGTGACCAGAACACCTAACCTGATACTTAAAAAATCTACACCTAAATGGTTCGAAAAGTCTTAAAATTGAAAAAAACTAAAATGGGGAGACAGGTCTTAAATAGAACGAAACTCGCAAGTTGGCAATTGGTGGGTTGGTGAAAATATGAACTAATAGTGCTAAACATGAGGGAGAAAGGGTTCCATGAGATTTAGTGATGGTATGATAAATGAAAAGTGGATGGAAGTGAGAGAGATGGAAGAGAGAGAAGTAGAGGTTGAATGGCAACAGTTTAAGGAAGGAGTGAAAGCAATTGCAGAGGTAGTATGCGGAAAAAGGAAAGTAGGATGCAGAGGTATCAGGAAGGGAAGCGAGTGGTGGAATGATACGGTGAGAAAGGCAGTTGAGGAGAAGAGACACTGTTTTGAGAGTGTTTTGCAGGATGGTAGTGTTGAGGTATGGGAGAGGTACAAGGATAAAAGGAGAGAGGCAAAACGGAAAATTAGAGAAGCAAAAAAAGATGCAAACGAAAGGTGGGGTCAAAGGTTGAGTGAGAATTTTGAAGAACGAAATAAGATGTTCTGGAAGGAGGTAAATAGAGTAAGAAAAGGAGGACAAAAGAGGGAAGAGTCAGTGAAAGATGCAAATCGAGAATTACTAGTGGAACCAGTTGAAGTGAGGAAGAGATATGCTGAGTATTTTGAATCTTTGCTAAATGCAAGAGATGGAAGAGAAGCAGTGATTGTAGCAGTGGTTGATGGAGATAGGTTACCCAGGCGGCAGGGAATGAATGAAAGGATTGAGGAAAATGAGGTAAAAGAAGCAGTGAAACAAATGAAAGCGGGAAAAGCAGGTTTAGATGGTATTGCTGTGGAGTGTTAATGTGTGTATAAAGAAGGGTGGAGATGTGATAATAGATGGGTTGGGGAGACTTTTCAATGTGTGCTTTGTGATGTCAAGGGTACCAATAGACTGGAAGAGTGCATGTATTGTGCCGTTGTACAAGGGGAAGGGAGATTGGCAGGAGTTATAGAGGTATTAGTTTATTATCAGTGGTTGGAAAGCTGTATGGCAGGGTGTTGATAGAGAGGATAATAAAATGTACGGAAGTTGCAATAGGAGAACAGTGCGGTTTTAGGAGGGGAAGAGGGTGCGTGGGTCAGATGTTTGCAGGAAGACAGTTATGCAAGAAGTATTTAGAGAAGCATAAGGAGATATTTTGGGCTTTTATGGATTTATGGATCGTGAAGCAATGTGGAAGGTATTAAGGATTTATGAAATTGGAGGAAATTTGTTGGAAGCAGTTAAGAGTTTTTATAAAGAGAGCAGAGCATGTGTTAGAGTAGGAAATGGCGAGTTGAGTGATTAATGGTTTGAGGTAAAGGTAGGTTTGCGACAGGGTTGTGTATTGTCACTATGGCTGTTTAATATGTTTATGGATGGTGTGGTGAAGGAGGTGAAAATGAGAACTATGGGAAGAGGATTGGGTTTAGTAGGAAAGAATGGTAGAGATTGGGAGTTGAATCAGTTGCTGTTCGCTGATGACACAGCGTTGGTGGCGGATTCTGAGGAGAAACTGCAGCGGTAGTCAAAGAGTTTGGTGTGGTTTGTGGGAGGAGGAAACTGAAGGTGAACGTCAATAAAAGTAAAGTAATGGTGTGTAATAGGGGTGATCATAGGGTGAATCTAGATGTGAGGCTGGATGGGGAAATATTGGAACAAGTAGAGTGTTTTAAATATCTAGGAGGATCAATAAGCAGGAGTGGAGGTATGGAAGTGGAGGTAAAGCAGAGAGTGTGTGCAGGATGGAAGGTTTTCGGAGCAATGGGAAGTATGTGGAAGACAAGAAATCTCGGAATGAAAGTAAAAAGTGCAATGTATCAAGGAATTGTTGTGCCAACAGTGATGTATGGGGCTGAGACATGGGCTCTGAAGAAAAAGGAGAGAAGAAAGCTGGATGTGATGGAGATGAGCTGCTTGAAGAGTATGTGTGGAGTTACCCGTAGAGACGGATTGAGGAATGAAGAGATACGTAGGAGAGTGGGGCAGCAGGAACATTTGTCAGCCAGAGTGGACAGAAGGGTGCTGAGTTGGTATGGTCATGTTGAACGAATGGGAGATGACAGGGTTACAAAGAGAATATATGAGTCAGATACAAGGGGAGATAGAAGGGCAGGAAGACCCCCATTGAGATGGAGAGACTGTGTAAGACAAGGTTTGGATGATAGAGGAATGACTATAGATCAGGCAAAGGAAGTGGTAATAAACAGGAATGAATGGAGAATGCTTGTGAATAGTTGAGTGAACACGTGGTCATTTGGGGGAAGGGGTCGGGCTTAAGTTGGACTAGATAATAGTCCATCAGGCGCCTGGCCCGGGGAGACGATTAATATGAAGGGTGCGCCTGGAAGTGTGGTGGGCGGGCTTGTGGCTTTGGCTCCGCTGCATGTCTGCCTGCCGAGATCGGAGCCTCTCTGGGTGGTCGGGGGCCGTGGGAGTGCTGGAGCGACCTTGGTGACCCTGGTCTCTGGGTATTCTCCTGGGTGACCTAGATGTGTGTTAATTTTGTGTTTTGTCTGTGTTTGTTCGTTGTTTTGTCTTGTGTTTTGTGTTTTCCTGTTCTTGCTCTGTCTTGAGTCGGCCACCCCCAAGAAAAAAAACAAAAAAAAAACAAAAAAAAAATAATAAATAAAATATAGGAAAATAAAAATAAACAAAATAGGAAAAGTGGGGATTGGGCCTGAGCATATAGATATATAGATAGATAGATAGAAATAAGCGAGGCATGTTTCCCAAGTTAAACCTTTTAAGGACTCCATAAGTAGAGAAAATGTAGCTGGGCTACACAATCCAAATGGTAGTACGTTAAATTCATATAGATGTCCTCCACTGGTCGAAAAAGCTGTTTTCTGTTGATGTTCGGCTTTAATTGGCACCTGCCAGTATGCGGCTTGTAGATCTAATGTTGTGAACCATTTGGATCCATGAAGGGAATCTAGGGAGTCGTCTATTCTGGGTAAAGGTGTGGCGTCATTCAGACGTCGGTAATCCACACAAAATCACGTTGAGCCGTCTTTCTCTTTTACTAAAACGACGGGTGATGACCATGGACTGACAGAGGGCGTGGCAATTCCGGCATCTAACATTTCCTGTACTTGTTGATCTTCTTCTTGCCGTTGTAGGGGATTTTTTCAACGTGAAGGCTGACGAAGGGGAGGTCCTGTGGTATGTATGGAATGTTCCTCTAATGTAGTCTGACCGATTTCGGTGGGTGTTTGGGCAAATACATCGCTAAAATCATGCAATAGTTGTTGCATTTGATGTTTTTGCATACTGGATAAGGAGTCAGGAATGTGGAGTAATACAAGGGGGGAACTAGATTTGACATGGGTAGGGGCAATTTCATCAAAAGTTTCAAAATCGCCAATAATGAGGCCTTTGGGTAGGGTTAACACTTCAACTGAAATGTTGGCTATCAGGATTGAATTTTGATGAGATGATAGAATAGCTGGCTTAATTATTCATCGCTCTTGACCCGTCGTGAGTTTAGTGGGGGTCAAAATCATAGCATTTTGTGAATTAACACCCATTTTTGATGTTGAGGTGGAATGGTATTTCTAGTTTTTATTATAGCGGGGCTGATAATAGTGGGATGAGGCAAATTTGGTATAGGCTAGGTTTGATAGATTCAGTGGAAGAAAACTGAACACGGTGAAAGAGTTGCATAATTGATTTTCGTGGTTGGATGGAATGTCATTTCTAGCTTTTATGATAGGAGGGCTGATACTAGTGGAAGGAGGCAAAGTTTCTATCGGTTCTATATTATTCAGTGGGAGAAGATTGAACACAGGTGTCAGATTTACAGGATTGATTCTCTTTGCAACATTTTTTCTTGGTTTGATTTTGGCTTGAAATTTTCGTTTTTAACGACGCTGCTACTTTGAGGGGAGTGGCTGGATTGCTTTGTACTAGTTTTATTTTAGGTCTATGTTTTCCTGACAGGGGAAGAACAGGGGAACATTTTCTTGCTGAACAATTCTAGTCAAAATCGAAATCCTAGACTAATGGTCCGATTTCAATTCTGTTTGCGCCATTCGATTCAGCGTGTCAAAGTGAACTTTATGTATAAATTTGAACAAAATCCATACATAGATAACTCGTCTATGGGTTTTTAAAACTTTAAAATAGGCCTACTGGACCTAAAAATTTGTCAAAATTAATTTTTTTATATACCGTTGGAATCGCAACGACGAGACGAATCCAAATACTGTATACCCTAATCTTGAATAGTCAAAATTCGACCAAAATTAACGATTTCCTAGCACTATGCATTACGCTATCAAGACAGTTTATTAGTAAGAATGTATTCAACACAGTACCGGCACAAGGAATACATTGTCCCTGACTTCATGTAATAGTTTCTAATATAAATGGTAATCTTGCGGTGAACATGTAAGCCGAGTTGAAATAATAAACAGTAACTTCGGTAGATATTAATTCTCGGTTGCACATATTTGTTATGAAATTACCTGACGATTTCTGGGGATGCATTATTTAGGAACTTGTTGAAAATTGGATAATTTGGGTAGGTTAAGGGGGAAATATTCGCTGCTTGTTGTTGCGTTGTTGTTGTTGTTGTTGTTTTTCCCCAAGCTGCCTGGCCGAACAGCCCCAAGGCCCCGAGCAAGGCCAAGGCCATAACCGTGCGCCCCTACAGAACCCTCACTGCCGACCACAATAAAGCCTGGGTGACCGAAGCCACTCCATGGCGGGGAGCCGAGGAGGGTGCGGAAACGCCCGGGAAACCAAAGCCCCACCCAGGGCCCTGTGCCCCTCAGCAATTATGAAGAGAAAGTTGAGGGGCAAAGGAAAAAATGTGACACTTTGGCTTCCAATCTAGGTAGATTGGGAGGTCAATCCACGGAAGAGACGCCGTCACTTGAGATCTAGAAAATATAAAAGTAAAAGTCATATTCGCTTGTTTTGGACCCCCTTCTCCCTCGTGTTTAGCCTTACTGGTGTTTATATTTTAAGACGTACGGCCCATTAGTTCGGCGATTTTAAGACTTTACACCAAATTTCTTTGTCAATATTTATACCTTTCGTGCCATTTAGTGTCTATTTTTTTCCTGGCGAGCGGTAGCCCAGCCTTCGGCTTGGCCATTTTTCTATCTAAAAATGTACAAATATATTTGGAAGGATGGCCTTGGAAGGTGTTTTTATTTAAGCTTGGAGGTCTAGGAAGAAAACTAAAAAGATGATAAAAAGATAACATAAACACGCCCATCCTCCCTTAAGCGATAGTTGAGACAGGATATCCCAATCGGTACCATATCTAACCTTGCGTCAAATGTGAAAATCTCCAAACTGAAATACAGTAAGTCAAATGGGGGCGGCCTACTGTAGATAAATACAGTACGTCAAATGGGGGCGGCCTACTGTAGATAAATAATTCAGTATAAAATTGACTAATAACCAAAATAATTGAAAATAACTTAGTCCTTAATGGAAAACTCTTCTCCGTGATCTACATATTGCAAGACGCCTTAGTCCCCAAGGGAGTGGCCATGAACGAATCTATTCCATCGAGGTAATTAATTTGATTCTCTAGCTTGTTTCAGGAGAGAGCTGCTTCTACCCAACCTCTCATTATTGCGTATAATGTAAGGGGTTGCATGCGGAGTGTTATCATACTGTTGGAATGGCTGTGAATGTCAATTGAATCTCTTATCAAATCTATCAGGTGCTAGCATTCACATTGCAATTGCGACACTGGTCTACTGCATCTCTGATGTCCGCCATTGCAGAGAGGGGTTGGGAGGCCATGGGGAGGAATGATCAAATGTTTATATATGAAAACTTTCAACCGGGTCAGGTTGGCACTAGAACCAGACCTGGGGAGTAAGATCTGATGACAACAGGCTGCCATTAGGCAACTTAGCACTGTAAAACTTAGAATTCTGCCACAGTACATCGCCCATCATGTCATCACTGTGACTGAAGCTAGAATAGCACTAAGCAGTGTCTCAGCAATAGTCAAGCACAGTGCCCAGCAGCACTTATTTGTGACCCACCAGCCAAAATTATGAATAGCTGATGCAGTTTTTAATGCCATACATTCCCTTGATTGACAGGGCTAGGGCATGCCCTTGTTATAGGGACTTTACTGGACATTTGCTAAGCTCAAAATATTTTTGACAGAATTACATATACAAATGATTACGTAATTTTGCATAATAAAAAACACACCACTGATGACGTCATAATTTGTATTACCAGATTAACTAGCATTATGTAATATACTGTATAGGCTAGAGATGAACCGAATATTCGCATGCGCATGTGCGAATATTTGCTGTTTTCAATATTCGCATCCGCATTTCCATTCATAGAATTCATAGAATATGCGAATATTTTCACCAAACCAATGGATGATGATGATGTGAGACTTTATACTAGCCTACTGAGCGAATGCCACTTATAAGGCTAGGAGACCAGTGATGTGTTGAGAAAGTGGGGGGACAGACCAGAAACAGGTCAGTCAGATTTCATTGAACATATGTATAGCGTTTAGATAAGTGCGGATTGGAGCAAAGGTAAAGGTAGGAGTATCGCATAGCAGTGCAGGAAGAGTCTTGTTACGAAGATAACGCAGTCGTTCAGAAGTGTATTTGCGGCATTCGCACAGCAAATGGGCGACAGTGAGAACAGTTTGACAATGATGACAATAAGGTGGCGGAGGCCTGGGTGTAGTCATTAAATAGCCATGTGTCGCCTTGGTATGGCCGATGCGAAGGCGGGTAAGAACAACCTGGTCAGCGCGATCAGTAGAGGGAGTTGATAACCATGGGGAGACATGGTCTTTGAAGGAACGGAGATGGATACTGGTAGGCAGATTATACCATTCCTCATTCCATGCAGTACGGATCCTGGAGTTGAGCACTGGAAAGACGTCAGGGAGATGAAGCATTGTGTTCTCAGGAGTACCACGTTTCGCTAACTTAGTAAGAGAGTCAGCATGTTCATTTCCATCGACTCCAATGTGGGCAGGGATCCAACAGAGTGTTATGCGACGACCTACAACCAGATGGCCATGAAGGACGTTGACAATTTCGCGAACGAGAGGGTCGCGGGGTGCAAAGTAATTCAAAGCCTGTAGCGCACTCATGGAGTTGCTACAGACGACAATGTGTGGGACATGGCAAGGAAGACCTCGTATCATATTAAGTGCACCCCTGATAGCCAATAGTTCAGCGGTAAAGATGGAGGAATATGGGTGTAATGTGCGTCGATTCGTGCCAAATTCTGAAACCAAACCAATGGAAAATATAAAAACATATACAATATTAAATTTTAATGATAACACAAACAAATAAATAAAAGTGTAGATATGCGTTGGGGCGCTAGAGTGGAATGAAGGAGGACTGAGCAGTGTTGCCACTTAACTTTATTTAAGCCCTTCTGTACCGGCGACGTCTTATTAACTTTATTCTGGCTACGATAACACGACTTAATTCAGTTTAAAAATAGCCTCAAGCAATTAACAGGCTCTAACTATCTCACTTAACTCATTTTACTACCACAGTTCCTTCTTAAACTGCACAAAATAGTCTAAATATAGCTAGAATGCAATTAAAAATACGTCGCCGGTACAGAAGGGGTTAATAGTACCAAATCGAACCAGTGAAAAGTACCAAATTATTCGAAAACGTACCAAATACAGTGAATACATAAATTACCTTATATTAAATCTCTAGATGATTAAGCGACAGTGTTGTCATTTACACTCCGGTTAAATTAATTTATCTGATCTCTTCAAACCCTTAAACTGGGATACATTCCATATATCCCATTAGTTTGGATTTGAAAGCCCAACAGGGACAAATATTATTGACGTTATATAATAAATTTCATATTTGTAAATGTGATTGGTGGTTGATACGAAATTTGGTTAATAGAACAAAAAATGTAAAAAATCTTCCGCTAGATTGCTGTTTAGATATGCTAGATTTAGAGGAAAAATAGCTCAAATGGCATCACCGCCCGGTAAACGAACGTGTGCTGGCCCTGGACAGTTGAACCGTCACAATATTGCAGTTTCAGACATATCCATTATAATAAAAAAGAATATGCTATCATATTTCCTCACTGATTTTGTATATAGTACCAGATATTGACTATTTTATTGAAATATTCGCAATTAGCATTCGCGAATTTTACAACTAAATACAGTATTCGCATTCGCGAATTTTACAACTAAATACAGTATTCGCATTCGCATTCGCAAATATGGAAAATTGATATTCGTTCCATCTCTAGCTATAGGCTACTGATTAGGAAACTTGTAGGTATTTCAGACACAATATTCAAAATGTACCAGGTACCCTTCAAAACAAAGTAGAAAACCCAAAGTCACAAATTCGGCATCAGTGGCCCCTTTAAGTCCTTAACCCCTTCTTTACCGGTGACGTTTTTGTAACTTTATTCTAGCTATATTTAGACAATTTTGTGCAGTTTAACCCTTGGTTCCCGGCTACGCATTCTATAATATATCCCCGAAACCGGGGGTTTTGGCCGAAAAACGTCTACGCCTAGGCTACCGTATCTTTGTTATTTTGACTGCTTCCGCATTCCCGCGCATCCCCAAGCGTAGATGTGTTTCGTACCTGTAGAATGGCGTTGAGTAGAGCTCTAAGTCAACTGGTTCAGTTGTGATGACGATTTCCGTGGAGAGAACTTTGTGGCGATGTCAGCCATATCAGCCACTTCTCAATACTAAACAATAACACCCAGCCACACACAAACAAGCGACGCCTCTCCTTCTTGTGGTCGGAGATGCGCGGCGTCGGTCCAACCGGCTGTTGTTTACATGCGTCGGACGGACGGCTTTCAAAACAAACTTACAGGATTTCAAGCTGCCGGTGCCTCAGAGCCCTACCGCCGGGCTACCGGGTTCCTGGCCCTAGTTTGTTATGGGTGCCTCAGAGCCCTACCGGGTCTGAGGGGTTAAGAAGGATTTGTGGTAGTAAAAAGGGTTAAGTGAGATAGTTCGAAGCCTGTTAATTGCTGGAGGCCCTTTTTAAACTGAATAACATTGTCTAATAGTGGCCAGAATAAAGTTAAAAGGACGCCTCGGTACTCAACGGGTTAATAACTATATTTTCCAACTTGTTTAACAAAGCTATACATCATCAGGATGCTGGCCCAGTATCAAGCATTTAATCAATTAACCCTTTCAAGTTCCAAGACGCATATCTTTCCTGTTTTCTGGTAATTATTAGATGATTCTATTAAGATTAGGCAGGGTATATGGAAGTGAGAGGGTTGATGGAGATAGACTTTACCCTTTTAATACCCACAGTTCCTTCCTAAGCTGTATAAAATCGTCTAATGATAGCCAAAATAAAACTGCTAAAACGCGTCAGAGCTTCAAGGGGTTAAACTCTATATAAAATATATCAAAAGGGAATATGTCTCGGTAGAAATCACTCTTGGATCAATGGCCAAAATACTAGGGTACAACTGGTCAACCTAAGCAGGTGTTTACAGCAGCGTTCTCCTTGGTCTCCTCCACTCAGGGTTGTCCTTTAAGGGGGGGGTCACAGGCTTTTATTTTGATCTTTCTCTCCTTTTCTCTCTTTCCCTGGCTTGTATCCATTCGGCCCCATTCAGCCAACTGTTTTAAGATGTTTATCCCCATCCAGGTGTCGATTTCTTCCTGGCGAGCGAAAGCGAGCCAGCATTGTATGGAGAAATCTGGCTTCGCCGGAGAAATTTTTCTATCGAAAAATGTACAAATTTAGCTTGCTGTCAAAACAAAAATATATATATGCTGGCTCGCTACCGCTCGCCAGGAAAATATTGACACCTGGATTGGGGTAAACGTCTTAAAACAGTAAGCTGAATGGGGCCGAATGGATACAAGCCAAAGAGAGAGGGAGAGAAAGAGAAAAAAAGCAAGGTGGGCTCCCTTAAGATGACAATTGTATGACCAGACTTGGACTTCAAGAAGGCACACACATGTCCACATGGCCAAAATTGGCACTGATGGTCCTTACAACTAAAACAACTTAAATCAGATAAAGACTGAATGATGTTTTGATATGTGGTCACAATACCAGTGGTACTGTAGTTTGGGTGTCACCGGGTTAAACGGACTACACGAACAGCAAACCTCATTGAAGGGGGGTGACCTGTTTTGGTTCTGTCCTGCCCTATCTTTCTCTGGCTTGTATCCATTTGGCCCCATTCAGCCTACTGTTTTAAGACGTTTATCCCCATCCAGGTGTCAATTTTTTACTGGTGAGCGGTAGCGAGCCAGCATATTTTTAATTTTTGTTAGACAGCAGGCTAAATTTGTACATTTTTCGATAGAAAAATTTCTGAAGCCGGATTTCTTCATATAATGCTGGCTCGCTATCGCTCGCCAGGAAGAAATCGACACCTAGATGGGGATAAACATCTTAATAATAGTTGGCTGAATGGGGCCGAATGGATACAAGCCAGAGAAAGAGAGAAAAGGACAGAAATAACAGAAAGCAGGTCACCCCCGTTAAACGGACTACAATAAAAGCAAACCTCCTTAAACCTAACACTCTTTGTGAACATCATAGTGCTATCAAGTGAAAGACTTTGTGGATGAGGGAGACAAAAGGCAAAACTGCCTGTGACTAGTACCTCCCCCAGAGTTAAAAGAGTGACAGGACCAAAATCAAGGAACGTTCGAGCCAAAATGTCTGGAGTTTGAAGTCATTTAAGTCATAGGATGAGGGAAAGATGAATACAGGGAGAGAGTTCCTACACATGATAGCATGGATAAGGGTCTTTCAAAATATAGTGCTTGAGATCCATATAGATTTGCAATCTTGACTTGAAAATAATCTTGAGAAAACAATTGAAGAAACTTATTATACAATTATATTCATCCCAAAACTTCAGAAATAGCCTTCCCCAGTGCCTCCTTTGCCAAGTTGATGTCATCGTTGGTGAGGTCCTTGTGGGCAGTGATGCGGAGGGATGGGACCGGGGGGTTGGCCTCGTGCTCAAACAGGTAGCATGCCTCGGTAACAGCTACCCCATGACTCTCTGTCTGCAAGGTAGAGATAAAGACGATCTCAATAACATGATTACAAATTGGTGGTGTAATGGCTAAGGGGAGGTTTTTAGTGTGTTTCCTAGACCTCCATCAAGCTTGAAATTACACCCCCTTGACCCCCTTTGAAGATAAATTTGTAAATTTTTCGGTAGAAAAAAGGCCGGTTCCTCTTAAATTACAGGCTCGCTATCGCTCGCCAGGAAAAAATTGACGCCTAAATGGGACGACAGGTCTTAAAAGTGACATAAATGGGGTGAAAGTTCTTAAAATCTCCAAACTAATGGGGCGAATGTCTTAAAATCTCAAAAGCAATGGGGCTAAACATGAGGGAGAAAGGGATAAAGAAAAAAAATCCCTCAAGTGGAAATCTCCCCAAGGTGTCTAAAAATCTGTGTGTGATCCACTGGGTTGGAATCCCGGTGGATCACAATTATATGCTTTCATTAACTCCTTGCGACATATATGACGCGATCGCGAATATGAATAAGTCCACCAAAAACTCTTATGGACTTATCTCTATACCTCTCCAATAAGTTTATGACACAATTTTGCGTCATATGAGCTCAGTAAGTCCGATAAGTTACCATACGATAAAACCGTTGGTGGCAACCTCAGCCTCCTGCGATAATTCTAACGGCCGCAGTGTTGTTGTGAGTGTAGTGCGAGGCAGTGGCAATGATCCTGGGGCTCCCGCCTCCTCGGACTTACTGGAACATAATATGTCTGGGGGAGTTAATTTCATTGGAGGTGTTTGGTGTTGCGGTGAAATTAATAAAAAATTGAAAATATATAAGGGTGTAAACTGACAATGCCAGATAGATTTATGACAAACAAGCCTTGATTTCCCTTGGTTTCCCGGGCGTTTCTGCACCCTCCTCAGCTCCCCGCCATGAGTGGCTTCGGTCACCCAGGCTTTATTGTGGTCGGCGGGGAGGGTTCTGTGGGGGCACTCGGTTATGGCCTTGCTCGGGGCCTTGGGGCTGTTCGGCCAGGCAGCTTGGGGAAAAACAACAACAACAACTATCGCCCTTCACAGAGGATAAACACAAAGGAGGCCGGTAGAGCAGGAACATCGAAAACTGTTATAGCTCTCATTACAACGTAGTGTAGTGTACGACCACAATCAATATCAAATTTAAACACAATTTATATTAACCCTCTCACGTTCTCGACGCAATTTTTGAGCCTATTAGGGATCCTTTAAATCCTTTGTTACCATCAGGGGTATTTAGAAACCTTTAGTTTAGTTACTTTAACCTCTGCAGTTGTCTTTGAGTTAGCTGTGTTGAGCCTATTGGGGATCCTTTAAATCCTTTGTTACCATCAGGGGCATTTAGAAACCTTCAGTTTAGTTACTTTAACCTCTGCAGTTGTCTTTGAGTTAGCTGTGTTGAGCTTATTAGGGATACTTTAAAGCCTTTGTTACCATCAGGGGTATTTAGAAACCTTTAGTTTAGTTACTTCAACCTCTGCAGTTGTCTTTGAGTTAGCTGTGGGCAGAAAACTAATTTTGGAGAGGTAATTATAAGAGTGAGAGAACTCTATTTATTATTGCTAATCTGGCAACCTCTGCGTCATATGGTCGTGAGAGGGTTAAGTAACACCCCGTTCTTCACATTAATCATCAATTACAAACCCCAATGCACTTGAATAAACTAATGAAAGCATATGGTCCTCCCGGGATTCGAACTCGGGACACCACACCCAGAACATAAGCATCTAAACCATTACACCACCAACACATCCCCAATTGGTATCCTAGCTCCAAACCAGCTTACCTTCTTAGCCAGCTGCCGGAGTGTGTCCTGGTCTTGCTCCCTGTCACCACTCGGATCACTGAGTCGCATATGTTTCACCGGACTGATCTCATCGCCACTCAGCACCATCTGAGGAAGCAAGGAGTCTCATTAAGGGGAGGTTTTTGGTGTGTTTCCTAGACTTCCAGCAAGCTTGAAATTACACCCCCTTGACCTCTTTTCAAGATAAATTTGTACATTTTTCGGTAGAAAAATGTCCCGGTTCCTCTTAAATTACAGGCTCGCTATCGCTCGCCAGGAAAAAATCGACACCTAAATGGCATGAAAGGTCTTAAAAGTGACAGAAATGGGGCAAAAGTTCTTAAGATCGCCAAACTAATGTGGCGAACGTCTTAAAATCCCAAAAGTAATGGGGCTAAACAGGAGAGAGAAAGGGGTTCAGAAAAAAATCCCTCAAGTGGACATCTGCCCTCTTAAAGAATGTGTAATGTTACACCTATAACCATGCCAGCATGTGTACAGTGGCGCTAATAAGTGATGTCTCGGCACCAAGTATGTTTTGATCAATAATTGGTATCAGCAATATCTAAGCTTCATTTCTTCATATCGAGTGAAATATACAAACATGTTCCTACACTTACCCACCCTATTCAACATCTGACAGACATTAATAAAGCACAGCGCAAGACAAACGTAATGACAGCTGGGACATGACTTATTAGCGCGACCGTACATCTTCACTTGATAGCAACTCTCCAAGTATTACAAGCTTGGGCCATCTCTTATTGAGTCTGTTGAACCAGAGATCATCTTTGATATCCCTAAAGTGGTGACCGGTCAACTCAACCAGTAGACCATTTCAACCAGTACCAACTCAACCAATACGGTTAGGTTAGGTTAGGTTAGGTTAGGTTAGGTTAGTACTGTACTATATTTTGGCACTGGTTTGGTTGGTCTGGGTTAATTTGGCACTGGTTGAGAGCTACTGGTTGAAATGGTCTACTGGTTGATATGACATGGAACCTCCTAAAGTGATCTATCTTCAATACTCATGCTATTAACTTTCCTTACCAAAACACCTTCCTCTATTTTTTTCATGCCGGAATCCACCTCTTCCGATGCCCGAGGACGCCTAGCAGCCATAACCGTGACTCATCAAGAAGATAGACAAGTACTCCCACCAAATATGTTTTCCCTGACCAACCACTCTCAAAGAAAACTAAACTCACCACCCAGCCGCCATTATGTCCTTGACGCCCCCCCCAGCCAATTACAGTATATCTGTCATGTTGCCCAAGATCTTATCTCTACCTGGTACTACTCTCCTTATCGCGGTTGGGGGCATCGGGGCCGGCGACAGGAGCTTGATGGGGGATGGTTGTGGTAAGTTCCCTTCCTCTCACCTCGAGCTTGATGGGGGATGGTTGTGGTAAGTTCCCTTCCTCTCTCGCCTCGAGCTTGATGGGGGATGTTTTGTGGTAAGTTCCCTTCCTCTCGCCTCGAGCTTGTGGGGGATGGTTGTGGTAAGTTCCCTTCCTCTCGCCTCGAGCTTGATGGGGGATGGTTGTGGTAAGTTCCCTTCCTCTCGCCTCGAGCTTGATGGGGGATGGTTGTGGTAAGTTCCCTTCCTCTCGCCTCGAGCTTGATGGGGGATGGTTGTGGTAATCCCTTCCTCTCCCTCGAGCATTGATGGGGGATGGTTGTGGTAAGTTCCCTTCCTCTCGCCTCGATCTTGATGGGGAGATGGTTGTGGTAAGTTCCCTTCCTCTCGCCTCGTAGCTTGATGGGGGATGGTTGAGTCTTGATGGGATGGTTTGGTAAGTTCCCTTCTCTCGCCTCGAGCTATGTATGGTGCGTTGTGGTAAGGGCTTGGATGGGGGATGGTTGTGGTAAGTTCCCCTTCCTCTCGCCTCGAGCTTGATGGGGATGTTGTGGTAAGTTCCCTTCCTCTCGCCTCGAGCTTGATGGGGGATGGTTGTGGTAAGTTCCCTTCCTCTCGCCTCGAGCTTGATGGGGATGGTTGTGGTAAGTTCCCTTCCTCTCGCCTCGAGCTTGATGGGGGATGGTTGTGGTAAGTTCCCTTCCTCTCGCCTCGAGCTTGATGGGGGATGGTTGTGGTAAGTTCCCTTCCTCTCGCCTCGAGCTTGATGGGGGATGGTTGTGGTAAGTTCCCTTCCTCTCGCCTCGAGCTTGATGGGGATGGTTGTGGTAAGTTCCCTTCCTCTCGCCTCGACCTTGATGTGGGATGGTGGTGGCTAAGTTCCCTTCCTCTCGCCTCGAGCTTGATGGGGGATGGTTGTGGTAAGTTCCCTTCCTCTCGCCTCGAGCTTGATGGGGGATGGTTGTGGTAAGTTCCCTTCCTCTCGCCTCGAGCTTGATGGGGGATGGTTGTGGTAAGTTCCCTTCCTCTCGCCTCGAGCTTGATGGGGGATGGTTGTGGTAAGTTCCCTTCCTCTCGCCTCGAGCTTGATGGGGGATGGTTGTGGTAAGTTCCCTTCCTCTCGCCTCGAGCTTGATGGGGGATGGTTGTGGTAAGTTCCCTTCCTACGCTCGAGCTTGATGGGGGATGGTTGTGGTAAGTTCCCTTCCTCTCGCCTCGAGCTTGATGGGGGATGGTTGTGGTAAGTTCCCTTCCTCTCGCCTCGAGCTTGATGGGGGATGGTTTTTGTAAGTTCCCTTCCTCTCGCCTCGAGCTTGATGGGGGATGGTTGTGGTAAGTTCCCTTCCTCTCGCCTCGAGCTTGATGGTTGTGGTAAGTTCCCTTCCTCTCGCCTCGAGCTTGATGGTTGTGGTAAGTTCCCTTCCTCTCGCCTCGAGCTTTCGTCGTTTGCCTGACTAATTTTGAGTAGTTTTTCTTTCCTCTTTCTATGTTTTTCCTCTTCTATTTTTATTCTGTCCCATTTGGTTGTCCTCGGGCAGCCTATATCACATGCCTCCCTGGCCTGGCTAGGTAGTAGGCTCCTGACCCGATTTGTCTCTTCGGTCGCTGCTGCAACTGAGCTGACTCGATTCCCCTCAGTAGTGCATTTTTTTTTTTGCATCTCGCTGTGATTTATTTCTACCTTCTACCTGATCACTCATTCTTTGCCCTGATCACTTCTTGGTTGGTGCTGCGGTGTAGCAGTTCTTGCCTCATCCTTCGGCCCTGCCCTATAAGAGCTCTGCTGTGGAGATCATGTGGTCCGGCTGAACTGGTGAAATGGCGAGAAATGTCTGCGTGTCTTCACCTTCCTCGATTTGTTCCCCTCGTGCCCTTCCATATCTATCTTGACTTGATTAGTTATCCATCTTGATAAAATCCTTCAGGCCATCCATATGAAAGTTTTATTTGTGGAATTCAGTGGTCTGGTTAAACTACTGTAATTTTATTTAAAAAAAAAAAAAGTACATACAGTAAACTTCCGTTAATCCGAAGGGCAGCGGACCGGCCCTCGTTCGGATTAGTGGATTTTTCGGATTATCGGACTTTACCTATGAACCTGTATTAATGGCCTGACGAAAACATTGAGGCATTAGGCCACCCAAATGACACAACGGTGCACACATATCATGTGTTCATGAAATCACTTCAAAAGTTTACCATTGTCATTGTAGCCTATTACCTACTTCAAAACATTCAGATTAATGGTCAAAGGAATCTGCTGATATAAACGTAAACACCACATGTCCGCATCGTCTACTAGCGAGTTTGTCTTGCTCTTGAAAGCACCCTTGGGACGCTCCGATCACTGAACTATAAATAGTAGCGTATCGGAACGTCCAAAGGTGCGTTTTCAAGCGCAAGACTGAATGCGCTTGCAGACGATGCGGTGCAAGCCAGTAGCGCATCGGAGCGTCCCAAGGATGCGTTCAAGAGCAAAACAAATTCTCTAGCAGACGATGTGGTGTTTACGTTTATATCAGTAGCTTCCTTTGACCATTAATCTGAATGTTTTGAAGTAGGTAATAGGCTACAATGACAATGGTAAACTTTTAAAGTGAATTCATGAACATATGATACGTGTGCTCCATTACGTGTCATTTGAGTGGACTAATGCCTCAAAAAGGGGACTTTGGGACTTCTTGAAATTCGGACTATCGGGTGAATTCGGATTTGGCATTCAAAATTCGGACTATCGGGATATTCCAATTATCGGTCGTTGGATTATCGGACTTTTACTGTACATACATACATTAAAAGACTATGATCTAAACTTGATTAGGTCAGTCTTTTTGTTCACCTTACGGTGGTATTCCAGGCAGCCCGGTCTTTGGCATCCCATCTAGTAATCAGTCTTTTGGCTGCGAGATCAGTTTGTACCACCTGATCCAACGTCTTTCTTGGTCTACCTCTCCTTGCGACTTTCTCCACGTTCATAGACTGGTTTTTCTTAACCTAATTATTCTCATCCATCCTTCCCACATGTCCATAGTTGTTGTTGTTCCCCAAGCTGCCTGGCCGAACAGCCCCAAGGCCCCGAGCAAGGCAATGGCCAAGTGCCCCACAGAACCCCCGCCGTCCACAATAAAGCCTGGGTGACCGAAGCCACTCCATGGCGGGGAGCTGAGGAGGGTGCGGAAATGCCCGGGAAACCAAAGCCCCATCCAGGACCCTGTGCCCCTCAGCAATTATGAAGAGAGTTGAGGGGCAAAGGAAAAATGTGACGCTTTGGCTTCCAATCTTGGTAGATTGGGAGGTCAATCCACGGAAAAAACGCCGTCACTTGAGATCTAGAAAACATATAAGTAAAAGGAACAGTCAGAGTAAGCTATGGGTATGGCAGAGATCGCTCAGTTCTCACTCTGATAGACCAGCCCATCACCCATCACATCACATGTCCATAGTTATGATAGTTACCATCTAAGCCTACTCCTATGCATCTCATCACTAATACTCTCAATGCCTAAGCACCATCCTCATTCCATTTTGTTCCATCCTATTTATATCTTCCATCATGACTGGTCAGGTTTTGCTAGCATAAACCATTCCACTCCTAACACAAGTAATTTTTTTTTTTTTTTTTTTTTTTTTTTTTTGCCAATGTTGGAGGTCACTATCCCCAGGTATCCAGCTCCAGGCAGTTGTCACCCAAAGGCCATCCCAAGATCTTAATAGGGGTGGAGCCTAGTGGCCTCGGGGCACCCTACCAGAACCAACCGCAGAGGACGCAATCCGTGCGCGCACACGGCACTATGGCTGGCCCGGTATTATGCGCCTAGTGATAGGGCAGCCTCCCGGTGCGCTACCTCCGGGTTCGGGCCCCTGTACTTCTAGGCGGAAAGTGCCAGTCTGTGGATGGTGAAAACACTATGCCCTGTACCCTCTAGGTCCTCCTGGCCAGGATGCACCCCCAAGGGGCCAGAGCTGGACCTGAGGTAGATCCCTCCGCGTCAGCGAGTCGCCATTAGACGAGTTTGAAGCATGTTTTACATGGGATGCCTGCTCTGACTAGCCTCCAACCACAGTTGTTGGCTGTGGGCCTAGCCTTTGCCAAGATGGGCTTAACCTGCAAGGCAGCAGGCGGTTTAAGTGGGGTTTGCTCCCCTATACAGGTTGCCAACCACGGCTGACGAGTCCTGTCTACCCGGATTGTGTAGGGTTGTCTCCCCTAGACAGGTTGCCGACCAAGGCTAACGAGTCCCATATATAACCTCCCTTTTAGTCATAGGGAGAGCCCTGTCGTGGTCAGTAATGGCAGCATCTCTCTCAACTTCCATCAATTCTCTCAACTGAGCAGGTCGTAGCCCCACCATCAGCAGCATGTGGGGAGGAAGGAGGAACTAAGTTGGGTGAAAAGATGCAAGGCCGTGAATGTGAGGGAGCTGCACCAAAGAGTAGACCAAGAAAGATGTGGGATCAGACCTTACAGTCTAATCTTGAATCGAAAAACCTGACAAGTGAGGAAGCTTTGAAGAGGGCTGCCTGGAGCGCCTCCATTAGGACGTGAGACCGGAACCAGACTTCGTGTGGAGCACTCGGTCTTTAAATTTATGTACGTACGGTATGTATGTATTTAGTAATTAGCCTATACGTTATCCAACGTAGTGATACAGTACTTAATAGTATATCCCGTCCGCTCTGAGAGCGTGCCAATTTATCGGTACCCTTACATGGATAACCAATGTATTTCAGAGAATTAGAATTTGGGTGGGGGGGATATTATCTGGAGAAGAAAAAACAAAAACAACAATAACAGGAAAATTGTAAAACCTGGAACTTATTGGTCCCTAGGATTACAAATTTGTGGTTTACTACCTTGTCTGAGAGAGTAGTGAGGGCAGAGTGCAGGAGACGACACTTGGACTGCAGCTCATCCACCAGCTCCTTCCCCTCTTGTTCCATTATGTCCAACACCTGCATTTGTAAACATCGACATATTTAGTAAGTACGCTACCCTAAATTAAGTAACACCCCGTTCTTAACATTAATCATAAATTACAAACCCCAATGCACTTAAATAAACCAATGAAAGCACATGGTCCTCCCGGGATTCGAACTCGGGACACCACACCCAGAACATAAGTACAGTATCTAAACATTACACCACCAACACAGTTAAAGGTTGAATACACGATCACGATTAACCCTCTCATCACGGAAGGGCTCTTGAACGCCCATAAAAAAGCATATAACAGGTACCCGGAAGGGCTCTTGAACGCCCAGTGGTTGAAAGCCTGTGAGCTTCGTGTGCGAGGCGTCGGTCCGACGCATGTAAACAACAGCCGGCTGGACCGACGCCCCGCATCTCCGGCCACAAGAAGGAGAGCGTCGCTTGTTCGTGTGTGCCTGTATGTTGTTGTTAAGTATCGAAAAGTAGTGTAAAGTGGCTGTTTTGGCCATAAAGTTATCTCCAATGAAATCATCATCACAACTCAACCAGTTGACTTAGAGAGCTCTACTTAATGCCATTCCACAGGTAAATAACACAGCTACGCTTGGGAATGCGCGGGAATGCGGGAAGCAGTCAGATTAACAAATATACGGTAACACAGTATATAAACAATACATAAGATCAGTGATGGAATACGCAAGCCCAGCCTGGGCTTCTAACCTAGCTGAAACACATCATAAGACCTTACAGACTATTCAAAACAAAGACCTGAAGATCATTACAGGCTGCACAGCTACTTCACCCACAGATTACCTACATCAAGAAACCAAAATCCTCAAAGTCAAAGACCATCTGGACATGAGAGGCACTCAATTCCTGGCAGCAGCCTCCACGAACCAAGACCACCCACTAAACTACATGGCAACACACCCACAGACACCAAGAAATATCAAAACAACACCCAGCACACGGTATCACACACAATTATTGTCCTCTCTCCCTCCCTGCCCACCCCGAACCAACTTCCAGAAGCAATCCATACTCATATCTCTCACCGATCCATCCACTCACTCACAGACAACACGCAGCTGCATGCACGACCCGAAATCCATCCTTCCGAATCCTCCCTTCCTCGCGAGGACAGAGTCCACCTGGCCAGGCTGAGATGCGGACACCATCCAGCTCTCCTGAGCTATCAGAAGAGACTGGATGACTCCGTTGTCGACACCTGCCCGGGATGTAACACAGCACCCCATACCATTAAACACATCATAGAAGACTGCATTTCACACAACCACTTACGCCAACAACACAATCTACACTCAATGAGAGCTCTGTGGGAAAGCCCGATCGTGGCCATGGCCTTTCTCAGGGACTCGGGGCTGTTCGGCCAGGCAGCTTAGGGAACAACAACAAATATACGGTAGCCTAGCCTAGACGTTTTTCGGCCAAAACACCCGGGTTTCGAGGAATATATATATAATACATAGCCGGGGCTGGAGGGTTAATTACCATTTTGAATACCAGACCAGATAATATGATTGATTATATATATTAGTATTCAAGATTGTTGTGCAGATCACAAAAATGGCCAAGGTCTATCTAGGTTATCATATGAGGCGTATAGAGGAACAAGGGCGAAATGACCACTTTTGCGAAATTACGGTTATGGCAGTTTCCGGGAGCTGAATACCTGTACCAAATTGTGACAAACAATAACTGCAAGCCCGCCCTTATTCCCATTGAAACACAGGGTTGAATTTGGGGACAAATATTTTGGCGTCACTGTTGAGACAAGTATTCAGCTCCCGGAAACAGCCATAACCGGAATTTCGCAAAAGTGGTCATTTCGCCCATGTTCCTCTATACGCCTCATATATCCATACCTGCTTTTGTAGCGAACCCAAAACCAAATTTATCATAAATCATGCACAGTATTTCATAAGTTACCTGATACAGCTAACCTAATACTGCACCTGAATATATGCATCTACCAATTCTGAGCAGGTAATACGCATAAACAAAAATATATATAATATAATCAATAAATTAAATTAAAATGCAAAACAAACAAACCAAAACAGGACACACACAATATATAGACAAAAGAACTTATATAAATCACTATGTTGAAATAACGTACAAGTATTGAAGATATAGCAAAACAAAATTATGAAATAAACAAACGCATAACAACCACATAGAATGTACAGTACAGTACATCCCTATATGAGCAAGTTAAATGATTTCTCCAGCAAACCAGTTGCACACATATTAAAATTTGTTCACCAACCAACTTTACTTCTAAACTCACTAACATCAACAATGCTGTACACACATTCAACACGACTATCCAAAACTTACTTCTAAACTCACTAACATCAACAATGCTGTACACACATTCAACACGACTATCCAAAACTTACTTCTAAACTCACTAACAAACAATGCTGTACACACATTCAACACGACTATCCAAAACTTACTTCTAAACTCACTAACATCAACAATGCTGTACACACATTCAACACGACTATCCAAAACTTACTTCTAAACTCACTAACATCAACAATGCTGTACACACATTCAACACGACTATCCAAAACGCTGACAAGAAACACATTCCAAGAGGTAACATAAAAAAACACAACCCCAACTTCTCACCAGAAATTCAAAACCTCATCATACAACGCGACACACTGAAACACTCCCCAGCACCCCACACACAAGACATCAATCAACAAATTCAAGCACTCAACATCCAGATTAACAAAATACAAGAACAACAAACACTAAATTGGAATAACTTCCTACAAACACTTGATCACAAAACAAACCCCAAAAAACTCTACAAAACACTAAACAGCATCACACTATCCAACAGCAACACAACACAATCACATGCTGCAATCACAACAACAGACTCTACTCCTTCACGTAAACAACAAGCAAACACTCTCATCAATCACTTCTCTCATGTCAGTCACCTAAAACCCCACAAAGACGACCGACGTGTCATCCGACGCAAAAGACAATTCCCCACAGACCCTGACTATACACCCTTCACCAACAACCAGACAAAGCATATCATCAACAATCTCAAGCTCTCACCTGCCTGTGGCCTAGACAACATAAGCAACATTCACCTCAGACACCTGGGACCACAAGGCATACAAGCACTCACTAACATATCAAACTACAGCTACTCACACAACACAATACCAGACATTTGGAAGCATGGTCTCATAATCACATTTCCCAAACCTAACAAAGACCCCACGCTACCCTCCTCACACCGCCCTATCACACTCCTTTGCACCCCCTCCAAAGTCATAGAGTGCCTTGTACTACAACTGATGACACCTGACTTACCCCTTTCTCCAAATCAACACGGCTTCAGGCCATTGCACTCCACAAACACTCTTCTTACAGACCTTACACAAAGAGCTTTTGACGGCATCAACTAAGCTAGACCACCACACAGATCAGTACTTGCCACACTTGACATTAGTAAAGCCTTCGATGCCATCCCCCGCCACAACCTAACAAACAAAATCTACAACACAAACATGCACAACACAAAAAGGTGGCTGGCCAACTTCTTAGCAGGCAGATGTGCACACGTATATTTTGCCGGTCAGTCATCTAGCATTAGAAATTTCCCAAACGGAGTCCCGCAAGGATCCGTCCTGTCGCCCGCACTCTTCAATCTGTACATGCATGATATAAATACACCAAATTCACCCCAAATAACTATAGCCTCCTACGCAGACGACATAACACCCACAAGCACGCACCAAAACCCAGACACAGCAACAAGACACCTGCAAGACTATCTCGACACATTACATGCACTACAAACAGACTCAATTTAGCCCCAGCTAAATCCACTGCAACCCTCCTCACAAGCTGGACAGGAGAGCACGATTATGTCCCGGGACTCAACATAAACAACACACCTCAAACACACACACACACACCCAAAATCCTAGGAGTAACATACGACACCCAAATGACATTCAAACAGCACACCACAAACACGAAAAAGAAACTGACACCCAGACTTAACGCCCTCAGATCACTTGCCCACAAAATTTGGACACAACAAAGAAACCACCACCACAGTCTACAAACAATACATAAGATCAGTTATGGAATACGCAAGCCCGGCCTGGGCTTCTAACCTAGCTGAAACACATCATAAGACCTTACAGACTATTCAAAATAAAGCCCTTAAAATCATCACAGGATGCACAGCTACTACACCCACAGATCACCTACATCAAGAAACCAAAGTCCTAAAAGTCAAAGATCATCTAGACATGAGAGGCACTCAATTTCTGGCAGCAGCCTCCACGAATCAACACCACCCACTACACTACATGGCAACACACCCACAGGGGAGGTGTGGTGGAGTGGTCTTGCCACTGGCCTGGTAATCCAAAGGTCCCGGGTTCAAATCCCGATGTATCAATGGGAAGATATTATTGGGATGGAATTTGTGCTGTACCTAGTATCAGTGCATTACCACAAGCCCACCGAAACGTCAATAAAATACCCTCATTGTTCCCTGATTAAATAGCACTGTATGAATATTCCCATATTCAAAATATGCTATAGGGGTGCAATGCCTGGTGAGTTATCTGCTCAACAGGTGGCGTTGTGTGTTTGTAAGTGTGAGAGTCCGAGTGTAGGGGGTGAGAGACAATGAAGCACGGGAACGAGGTGGCTTCAGAGATGGGGTCGTTTCGGGCCATGAGTGAGCACCGTGCCTCATGTGAAGGCAAGATGGCAGGTGCTCGTTGTACTCTACGTGCTTCACAAGTCTCACTCCCTAGACTGGAACAAGACCTCACAGGCTTCACTGTTCATTGTAAAGCGGTGAATGTTAAGGCTCTCAGCCTATGCCCGAGAGGAAGTAAGTTGGAATATAGAAAAAATACACCAAGAAATAGCAAAACAACACCCAGCACACGCTATCACACACAAATACTGTCTTCTCTCCCTCCCTGCCCACCCCAAACCAACTTCCGGAAGCACATCCATACTCATATCACTCGCCGTTCCATCCACTCACTCATAGACAACACGCAGCTCCAAGCTCGACCTCCCGAAATCCATCCTTCTGAATCCTCCCTTCCTCGCGAGGACAGAGTCCACCTGGCCAGGCTGAGATGCGGACACCATCCAGCTCTTCTGAGCTATCAGAAGAGACTGGATGACTCCATCGTCGACACCTGCCCGGGTTGTAACAAAGCACCCCATGCCATAAAACACATAATAGAAGACTGCATTTCACACAACCACTTACGCCAACAACACAATTTACACTATTTGAGAGCTCTGTGGGAGAGCCCGACCGTGGTCATGGCCTTCCTTAAGGACTCGGGGCTGTTCGGCCAGTCAGCTTAGGGAACAACAACAACAACAAACTTCTAAACTTAATTAATTAAATCAACAAATACATGTGGCACTCCAAGGACTCGAACCTAGGATAGGCCTACTCACACCAAAATTCCGTGCATTTATGCATTACGCTATCAAGACGGTTAAAGAATTATGCACAAGCCACCAAATTTTATTTGGTTTTATTTACAAGCCAAACGATTTATTATGCAGTTTCGAATCCTGCATATTAATCTGAGCATGTACATACATTCCAACTGCGCTATGGTAGCCTATTGTATAGACGAAGAAAGTTTGATCTATTTCATATATTTGTGTGCACTTTCTCACTCGAGGTAGGAATTTCCCATGCTAGTGAGCTCGCCTGAAGTATTAAAAGATTGGGGAATATATTTCTTTTAAATTTTTTCATTGACTTTTTTTGCTCATTATGAATTAGTGGAATAATTATTGTTTTAAGCCCATCACATCAGAAATGATTTACAGATTCCATAGAGACCAAATAACAAACATCTGTGTATATTAACTCTTTCATTGCGGGAGTTTTGGCCTTAACCCGGGAACTGCGGGGAGACTCTTAAGAGTTCCCCCGGCGGACTGCGGGAAGACTCTTAAGAGTAAGGGGGAAAACAAATCCATTTAAAATACCCCCCCAATTTTTTTTTTTTTTTTTTTTTTTTTTTTTTTTTTGCCCCTGGGCCATGCCAAATATCACTCCTCCACCTCTCCTCCTTCAGTTATCACCTATTTTCCCTGTTATTCCCTTATTCTGTGGTCTATTTTCGTGCTAACATTAGCGAGTTGGTAGCAGGGCGATGTCATCACTGTTACCAAGCGTGGGAAAGAGCGAGAGAGAAACTATTGCGTAACAGTGTCTCTCCAGACAAGGGGAGGGGAGGAGGGCAGGGAGGTTGCCTCAGCCATACATTATGTAACTCCCGGCCTGTATCGCCGATTTTGACCATCCAAACACTGTTTCCACTTGATTTATTGTTGTAACAGGTTAATACCTTTATAATCAACCTATAATAGGCGCATATGGATAAGTATTAATGCTATTTATGGTAAAATTACGATGTTAGTGATGGGAACAGCTCAAATACGTCAGCACAGGAGTGTGGTGTCTCATACCCCCCATGCGCACTTCTTAGGTTAATTGAGCTTCACTCTCTGCACATTTTCATGCAAAACAAGAGTACACTACCAAGTATTAACAAGATATGAATAATAAAGGGATATGAATAATAAGGCAATAGATAGAGATAGATAGATACATAGAATAATACTTATAAGGAAAAATGGGAAACAAAAAATAAAATGGACATGCAATTCTCAATCTCATCAATTCTGAGGGTGACTGAACCTTGTGAATGACTCTAATTATAAGTGTATGTATGTATATACTCAGGCCCAATCCCAACTTTGCCTATTTTTTTTGTTTGGGGGGTGGGGGTGGGGGGCGTCCGACTCAAGACAGAGCCCGAATAGGGACAACATAACAGAAAACAATGAACACACAAAAATTACTGTAATTATAAGTACAGACCTTAATAGATGCAGCGGCCATCATGGGAGGCAGTGAGGCAGAGAAGCAGTACCCGAGGCCAGACAGTCGTTGATGCTCCACCACAAAGTCCGTGCCCACACAGAACCCACCATAAGCTCCAAAACCAAACTCTAGGCTACCCATTATCAGGTCCACATCTTGCATCTTGGGGGAACAATAATAATAATAGCAATTTTGATTAGTTGTCTTGTCTTTTACTGTGTTCGTATAAGTTTTGGTTTGTTTAGTTTGCAAGTTTTACGTTATTAATTAAAATGTAAAACTTGCAAACTAAACAAACCAAAACTGGGACAAAGGCAAAATAACTTATCAAAATCGCTATGTGGAAACAACGCTTACTAAAATAAAAATTTATGAAATAAAAGAACACAATCCACCACATAGGGTGTAATAGCTCTTTTGATTAGTTTCTTGTTTTTTTACTGCGTTCGTATAAGTTTTGGTTTGTTTATTGTGCAAGTTAAATAATAATAATAGCGATTTTGATTAGTTGTCTTGTCTTTTAACCCTCTCCGACATATGACGCAATTTTGAGCCTATTGGGGATACTTTAAAGCCTTTGTTACCATCAGGGGTATTTAGAAACCTTTAGTTTAGTTACTTCTACCTCTGCAGTTGTCTTTGAGTTAGCTGTGGGCAGAAAACTAATTTTGGAGAGTAATTATAAGAGTGAGAGAACTCTATTTATTATTGCTAATCTGGCAACCTCTGCGTCATATGAGTCTGAAGGGGTTAACTGTGTTGGTATAAGTTTTGGTTTGTTTATTGTGCAAGTTAAATAATAATAATAGCGATTTTGATTAGTTGTCTTGTCTTTTAACTGTGTTGGTATAAGTTTCGGTTTGTTTATTTTGCAAGTTTTACATTATATTATACAGTACAGTGAACCCATGATATTCCTGTACTTGACATTCACCGATTTGATCATTCATGGGTTTTGACTCTCATAATTAACAAATAATCAAATATATTATTATTTAATATATATGCCATATACTGTATAAGGAAAGGAAGGATAACCAAATATATTAGCAGTGGTACCGTAGTCAATGACGTTAGAGCCTATACTGTATGTAATATATGGCATCTTCCGGGTCCCTAAGGATCCAGTTTAAGGGGAGGTTTTTAGTTTGTTCCCAACATTTTCATCATGCTTAAAATTACACCCCCTAGACCCCCTTTCAAGATAAATTTGTACATTTTTCGGTAGAAAAATGTCACGGCCGGAGGCCGGTTGCTCTTAAATTACAGGCTCGCTATCGCTCGCCAGGAAAAAATCGACTCCTTAATGGCACGAAAGGTCTTAAAATTGACAGAAATGGGGCAAAATATCTTGAAATGTCAAAACTACTAGGGCGAACGTCTTAAAATCTCAAAAACAATGGGGCTAAACATGAGGGAGAAAGGGGTCCAGAAAAAAATCCTCCAGGTGGAAATCTCCCCTTAACCTTGTAACCCCTAGGAGATTTATGTTTATCGACCGACAGTTATAAGGTTAAACCGGGGAAGAGGCCATGTACAGTATTACATATAGTCCGTCACGTCATTGACGGAGAGAACCACTGATAAATAACACCCCTTTGATTCTCCAGATCTTTCTAAAATAAATAAAATCATTTAATCAGACAGACTAGTGAGGAAGTAAGAAGGAGGTGTGGTGTGGAGGTAGATGTGCTGGAAAGTGTGAAAAGGAACAACTTGAGATGGTTCGGCCATATTTTTTTTTTTTTTTTTTTTTTTTTTTTTTCTATATTCCAACTACTCCCTCTCGGGCATAGGCTGAGAGCCCTTACAATCCACCGCTCAACACGGTGAAGCCCGTGAGGTCTCGTTCCAGTCTGGGGAGTGAGACATGTGAAGCATCCATTCATGGCTCGAAGCAGCTCCATCTCTGAAGCCGCTGGTTGCTTCGTTCAAGTGATTCGCTGTCTCACCCTCCAGACTCAGACCCTCACTCTCAGAATGCCACCTATTGAGCAGTGAACTCACTAGGCATTGTCCCCCTGTAGCATATTTTGAATATGGGAATATTCATACAGTGCTATTTAATCAGGGAACAATGAGGGTATTTTTTTGGCATTTCGGTGTGCTGTGGTAATGCACTGATACTCTAGGTACAGCACAAATTCAATCCCAATAATATCTTCCCATTGACATATCGGGATTTGAACCCAGGTCCATTGGATTACCAATCCAGTGGCAAGACCACTCCACCACACCTCCCCTGGAACGTATGGGAAGCGAGAGAATGACTAAGAGGGTGTACGAGAGCGAGGTGGAGGGACAGAGAGGGAGAGGTAGACCGAATGAGAGGTGGAAGGATGGAGTGAGGAAGTACATGAACGAAGGCGGTGCTGGTTGGGGGGAGGAGCGTCGACTGACTGGGGACAGAGGTGCATGGGGGCAGTTCGTTCGTGGCCACCCCTTCGGGAATCACGGCGTCAGGCAATAGATAGATAGATAGATTTAATGCGAGCTAGAATAATACAGTAATAAGAAGGGTGTTAACGAAAGGCCACCCTCAGGGAGCGAGGCGTCTGGCAATAGATGGATACCGGTAGTTATCAAATACTGAAAAGGTTTATAAATTATTATGTTCCTTCCAACAACCAACTATACTCCTAAAATCGATTAATGAAATTTTACAAACACATGTGGCAGTCCGTGGATTCGAACCCAGGATGCTCACACCGAAAATCAACACCTTATGCATCGCACCACGAAGACAGTTAAAGAATGGTGGACACTGCCTACGATTTATTATGCAACTTCGAATCCTGCATATCAATCTAAGCATGTACACACATCCCAACTGCAACTCACGTAGGCTATGCATATGTGAATGGAAAGAGCAATTAATGGGGCCTTAACCACTAGGGAAGTCCTCTCGATAAATTACCCCTGAACCAATATCAATTATTATGTTCCTTCCAACAACCAACTATACTCCTAAAATCGATTAATGAAATTTTACAAACACAAAAACAGAATTATCATATTTGTTTTCACCAACCCACCAATTAACTTTACAAATAAACCTAATTAACAAAATCAATGAAAGTAATGAATACATGTGGCACTCCAAGGACTTCAACCTAGGATACTCACGCCGAAATTCTGCACACTTTTTTTTTTTTTGCTCCAACCATCGACCCTACCAGACCTAACTCAACTGGCTCTTTCACCTCCCCTCATTCCATTCCATTCCATTAACATGTTAGTTCTAACCTTAATGTATCTTTACACCGATCATCTATCATCATCCTCATTATGATTTAAGTATAGAGGCCCCCTTATGTCCTTAACTATCCACTAATTTCCTCTTGATCACCACTTGTTGCCTTGTTACAACATAGGCTATTAACCATTTCCAGTAGCCTACGCTCCACTAAACCAGGTAAATATACTATTGTATGGTTATTTTCTAGATCTCAAGTGACGGTGTCTCTTCCGTGGATTGACCTCCCAATCTACCAAGATTGGAAGCCAAAGCGTAACATTTTTCCTTTGCCCCTCAACTTTCTCTTCATAATTGCTGAGGGGCACAGGGCCTTGGGTGGGACTTTGGTTTCCCGGGCGTTTCTGCACCCTCCTCAGCTCCCCGCCATGGAGTGGCTTCGGTCACCCAGGCTTTATTGTGGTCGGCAGGGAGGGTTCTATGGGGGCGCTCGGTTATGGCCTTGGCCTTGCTCGGGGCCTTGGGGCTGTTCGGCCAGGCAGCTTGGGGAACAACAACAACAACTATTGTGTGGTTTAATATAATTCTACAGTCCATCTACTACAAGAATATCTATCAAGACAGTATACCAGACCCAAACTGACCGGGATATTGAAGTGATCGGTAGCACCGCGACAGTTCGGCCCCAGAGTCCCAAAGCTGACACACTCGTCCAGGAAAAGTCGCAGGCGGTACTGGCGACGCAGAGGCACTAGCTCTGGCAGACAACACAGATCACCGGTGTTCACATATATGCCTTCCACTACCAGAAACTTGCGGGTGGCGGCTGCTTTCTTTGGATCCTGGGAAAATAAACAGGAAATTTGAATGACTGGTTTAAATACAGGCAATTATAATGTAAAACTTGCAAAATAAACAAACCCAAAACTTATACGAACACGGTAAAAAGACAAGACAACTAATCAAAATCGCTATGTGGAAACAACGCTTAAGGGGAGATATCCACTTGAGGGACTTTTTTCTTGACCCCTTTCTCCCTCTTGTTTAGCCCCATTGTTTTTGAGATTTTAAGACGTTCGCCCTAGTACAGTAGTTTGGACATTTTAAGACATTTTGCCCCATTACTGTCAATTTTAAGACCTTTCGTGCCATTAAGGTGTCGATTTTTTCCTGGCGAGCGATAGCGAGCCTGTAATTTAACAGTAACCGGCCTCTGGCCGGGACATTTTCTACTGAAAAATGTACAAATTTATCTTGAAAGGGGGTCTAGGGGGTTTAATTTTAAGCTTGATGGAGGTCTAGGGAACAAACTAAATACCTCCCCTTAAGTGGCTAAGAGTTCTATCTATCTATATATCTATATACTCAGGCCCAATCCCCACTTTTCCTATTTATATATTTATGTATTTACTGTTTTTTTTTGGGGGGGCGACTCAAGACAGAGCAAGAATAGGGATAACACAAAACACAACAGAAAACAATGAACACACAAACAAAATACAAATTCACACACGTATCTAGGTCATCCAGGAGAAGACCCAGAGACCAGGGTCACCAAGGTCCGTCCAACACTCCCCCGACCACTCGGAGAAGTTCCGATCTCGGCAGGCAGACACGCAGCTGAGCAGAAGCCACAAGCCCGCCCACCACACTTCCAGACGCACCCTTCATATAAACCGTCTCCCCGGGCCAGGCGCCTGATGGACTAAGAGTTAACAACAATAATAATAGTGCCAACCTTCTTGTCCAGTTTGTGTTGTTGTATCAATAATTCCTCGAGGTGGGCAGCATCATTGTGTTTAAAGTACACTATACGGCTACGACTGGCCTGCAGACCGCGCTGGATGGCAAAGTTTACTCTCTCATCGCTGAAATATAAACAACAAATATTTAACCTAAGAAGTATCATTGTTGTATTTAAAATAGGTTGTAACAAAATGTTCGCCCTGGCGAAATTTCTATGAAAGAGATGTCAACGATTATCAAATCAACCCGTACTGTACCGGTGACGTCTGTATAATTTCTATGAAAGAGACGTCAACGATTATCAAATCAACCCGTACTGTACCGGTGACGTCTGTATAATTTTAGTCTAGCTATATTTATGGGATTTTGTGCAGTTTACAAATGATCTGTGGTAGAAAAGATTGTTAAGCGAGATAGTTCGAAGCGTTTTAATAGCTGAAGGCCCTTAACCCTCCAGCCTCGGCTATGTATTCTATAAATATTCCCCGAAACCCGGGGGATTTGGCTGAAAAAACGTCTCGCCTAGGCTACCGTATTTTTTTTATTTTGACTGCTTCCGCATTCCCGCGCATCCCCAAGCGTAGATGTGTTTCGTACCTGTAGAATGGCATTGAGTAGAGCTCTCCAAGTCAACTGGTTCAGTTGTGATGACGATTTCCGTGGAGAGAACTTTGTGGCGATGTCAGCCATATGAGCCACTTTTCACTACTAAAACAACAACATACAGTCACACACAAACAAACGACGCCTCTCCTTCTTGTGTTCGGAGGTGCGCGGCGTCGGGCATACCGGCTGTGTTTATATGCGTCGGACGGACGGCTTTCAAAACAAGCTTACAGGCTTTCAAGCTGCCGGAGCCTCGAGCCCTTCCGGGGTCTGCGGGCCGCGTTTGTTATGGGTGCCTTAGAGCCCAACCTGGTCTGATGGGTTAATCAACTTAATAATATCGTCTAATGGTAGCCAGAGTAAAGTTAGAAAGACGTCGCTGGTACAGAAGGGGTTAATCATTCAACTTTAGGCGTCAGGTCGGAGGTCTATTAGGGTTTTCAAATATTACATGAATTTACCTATTCATACATTTTATCTATGTATTTACTTCAAAACAAAAATCTGCAATAATCAAGTTTATTAATCTCACTCCCACATACATACATCAAGACAGTTAAAGGTTAAGTACATGACAACACAACACAACACAACACAAGCTGATGCTTCTTAGGTGAAGTCCAATTATATTTCTGGAGCCACCAATCTGAGGTGTACAAGCACCATTTACATGAAATGGGACCCCACTTGTTTCAAGATCAAATACTGTAGTAGGGTTCCAAAGATAGGTTATTTGTTACATACCGGTACATACAGTACACTCTACATACATACATAACATTTTAAGACTGAGTGTTCCACACATACGTGCAGTTTTAGTCTCCTGTCCTAATGTCAGGATTCCAGGCAGCCTCAATTGCCAGATTTTCACATTTGAAATCCCTTCATAAAATCTGATCCCACGCCATCCTAGGTCTACTTAGGGTACAGTCTGACACCGTCACATACCGACCCCCTGACACATCTGTAGAAGAATTCAAAACCACCTCAGCAAGATGAAAACAGCACCTGGGAAACCTGACACCAAATAGTATGTGGTTAGGAGAATATAAGATACATACATACATATATAACATTTTAAGACTGAGTGCTCCACACATACGTGCAACCCTGTTAAGGGCTGCTTCACTTGCCAAGTTATTGGAATTTGAGATCGGCGCGTATAGTCCGATCCCAGGTCTTCCTCGGTCCACCCCTTGGTGCAGATCCCTCCACAATCACAGACCTGCATCTTTTCACTCATTTTGTTCATCCATACTCTACACATGCCCATACCATTCCAGTCTACTTGTACGCATCTCCTCGAATATACTCTTTATACCCAAGCATCTCCTCAGCTGATCAAGTTATTCTATCCTGCGGTTTTGCCCCACACATCCATCTCACCATTCTCATCTCATTACGTTCCATTCTGTTGACATCCTCTACTTTAACGGCCCATGTTTCTGAGGCATACGTCATTGCACTTTCAACACATGAGGCATACACCTTTCCCTTCAGGGGGAGAGGCATTCTTTTCATGGTCAGAATTGGCAGCAGTTCTCTGAACTTCCCCAGCCACATCTAATTCTAGCGACAGTGGCAGCCTCGGCCCCACCACCGGCAGTCGGACAGAGATGGTAACAAAACTTGTCCACCAGCTCCAATGACTCATTTCCAAAATTCACAGCCAAAACATTATCATTTAACACAAGCTTGCCCTTGCACACTACACACTCAAATTTATTAATTTCTGACTTATCCTTCGGCAGGGGGCCTTTAATTCTACTACACCGTTTACTCCCATGGTGCACCCAACATCGACAAACGTTGTACCGAATCAAGTTAGCGCCCACACCCTTTCCACACACTGCACATGGGTATGCACTGCTCTTTTCCACATTGCCTCGTCTCAATCTACATTGCATAACCTTGGTTTTGTTAATATTGACTCTTTAACCGTTGCTCGCCATGCCCTCTCTTCATCTTCTGAATTTAGCCTCAGCATCTTGCACATTGTCAGCTATTAGGACTAAATCGTCTGCATAAAGCAGTTCCCACGGGAGTCCGGATCTAAAATCTCTAGACAGTGCCTCCAGGACCATAATAACACTGAACCTTGATGAACTCCAACACGGACTGTGAACTCCTCACTCAGAACACCTTTCACCCTCACCGCAGTTCGCGAATCCTCATACATCTTCATTATCACACGCACCAGCCACTCTTCCACACCAAGTTTCCTCATAGCCCACTGTACAACATCTCTAGGCACCCTGTCAAAGGCCTTCTCCAGGTCCACAAACACAAAGTAAAGATTCCTGCCTTTTAGTAAGTATCTTTCCAGTATCTGCCTGACTATGAAGATAGCATCGGTTGTACCACGTCCTTGCATAAAACCAGACTGCATATCATCAATTGAGATGCTATGCCTGATCAAACCCTCAAAGACTCTCTCACAGACCTTCATGGTTTGGTCAAGCATTTTCAGGCCCATATAAGTACAGTAGGGTCTCGTAAGATGTGAGTTTATGGTCGATGGATGCGACCGCATCTTACGATTTCGCAGCTTACGATACACGTAAAAATACGGAAAAACGTCCCGCCTAAGGCTCGCATTTTAAAATTTTGTTTCGCATCTTAAGGTTTCTCCTCGGATTTAGCCCACTTTGAGCCTCCGATTCGCAAATTATGGTCAGTCTCGCATCTTAAAATTATTTATTTATTATTTGGGGGTCCTCGCATCTTATGCGAATCGCATCTTCTGATCTCGCATCTTACGAGACCATACTGTACCTCTATCTAGCACATTCCCTTTTCCTTTGTATATATTTATTATTACACTTTTGTGCCAGTCCTCAGAGATTTTCTCCTCTTTAATAATTGTGTTCATCAACTCAGTGACTAAGCTGACACCAGTCTCTCCTCAGGCTTTTATCATCTCAGCGACAATGTCAAGAGTACCCTGGAGCTTTACCGTCCTTCATTTTATTGATTGCATCGCTCACTACAGCTGGTGCTATCAAAGGAGGGGGTCCAGATATTGGCTTTTCAATACTAAGCTGTTCCTTATTCCATTCAAACTCTACATTTAGCAATCGTTGATAGTGTGCCTTCCATGCTTCTCTGATTTCATCTTCTGCATACACAATCTTCCCATTATCGTTTCTAACACACTGTTCACCTATAATATCCCTACTGTAATTTTTAACTCGCCTAGCTACGTTAACGATCCCATTGGGATTGTCCGTGTTACACACTTGTTCGAGGACCAGGTCCTTAACCCACTGAGTGCCAGCCAATTTTGACGGTGTGCTTCTGCCAGTGCCAAAGTTTTTTTTTTTTTTTTTTTTTTTGGGCTAAATCTATCAAGTTGGGAGAGAAAGGAAGGATAATGGTAAAAAAACACTCCCCTTGTCCATTTTCGCCAGAAATCAGGTCCCCGATGGTCCCGAAAGTAGCTGAAAAGACACTACAGACTACAGAGACTTTTATGGTATCGGAATGTATGGGTGGGAGGGTGGTGGGAGGGTGGTTTTGGGGTTGGTGGGGGGAAGGTAGAAGGGTAATTGACTTGTGTTACACATATGAAGCCGATTGGTGAGGTAGTTTCGCCACCACAGATTTTCCTTTTTTTTCCTTTTTTTCCTTTCTACGCTGGAAGTGGGTGGTGGGAGGTGGTTGGGGGTGTGGTGGAGGGAAGGCAGAAGGGTAAGAGACTTGTCACACAAATATGGAACCGATTGGTCCAATCGTTTCGCCGCCACAGATTTTCATTTTTTTTCCTTCTGACGGGACCGACAGTCAGCGAGTGGGTGGGAGGAGGGATTTGGGATTTTTGTGGTGGGTAGCCAAAAGGGTAAGGTACATGTGGTAAAAATATGAAAGCCATAGGTGCAGTCGTTTCCATAGTCGTTTCGGCGAGGACGTATATATACGTCCCTGGCACTGGGCGTGACAACACCCTAGGACGTATATATACGTCCCTGGCACTGGGCGTGACAACACCCTAGGACGTATATATACGTCCCTGGCACTGGGCGTGACAACACCCTAGGACGTACAGTATATATACGTCCCTGGCACTGGGCGTGACAACACCCTAGGACGTATATATACGTCCCTGGCACTGGGCGTGACAACACCCTAGGACGTATATATACGTCCCTGGCACTGGGCGTGACAACACCCTAGGACGTATATATACGTCCCTGGCACTCAGCGGGTTAATGTCTATTTTAGCATTGTAAATAACTCTTCTGGCAGTTGTTTAGCTGCCTGGTATTCCTCCTTACTGCTTCCCTTCTTCCATGCTTTGAAGCATCTCCTTTTCTCTTTCACAGCATGTTCTACCTCATCGTTCTACCACCAGGAGGTCATGTTCCAGGGGTGACCCTTTGTTTTCCCACAGACTTTGTCAGTGGCAGCGAGAAGGCTATGTTTAAGGAAATTCCATTGACTATTTACATCGCTAGGCCTAGCTTCCTTATTTCTATTAATTTCCTCCAGTTCATTATGAAACCTATACCTAACTTCCTTGTTCTTCAGCAGCCACACTCTCTTTTTGGGCATGTATACATTCTTGCGCTCAGGATCTCTGTATAAGCTCACGTCGCTTATAACCATAATGATAGAAAGGGTTAAGAATGAAGTGCTATGACTATACTGACGCATATATGATGTCTCCACTCTTGGCGTATGCAGGGATGGCGGAGGCAGAGGTGGAAAACCCGAAGGAGTAGAGAACAGCCGCCTCGGAGTTGAAGAAGTTTGCCAGTCGCTGTTCCAGTTCAAGATGGACCTCTGGAAAATCAAACAGCATTTAAGGGGGGTCACCGGCTTTTTTTATTCTTTCTCTCCTTTTCTCTCTTTCTCTGGCTTGTATCCATTCGGCCCCATTCAGCCAACTGTTTTAAGGCGTTTATCCCCATCCAGGTGTCGATTTCTTCCTGGCGAGCGATAGTGAGCCAGCATTGTATGGAGAAATCCGGCTTCGCCGGAGAAATTTTTCTATCAAAAAATGTACAAATTTAGCTAGCTGTAAAAAAAAAAATACATATATGCTGGCTCGCTACCGCTCGCCAGGAAAATATTGACACCTGGCTGGGGGTAAACGTCTTAAAACAGTACAGTAGGCTGAATGGGGCCTAATGGATACAAGCCAAAGAGAGAGGGAGAGAAAGAGAAAAAAAAGCGAGGTGGCCTCCCTTAACCCTTTGAGTACCAGCGACGTGTGTTATATTGTATTGTAGCTATATACAGTATTTAGACGATATCATGCAGCTTTAGAAGGATCTGTGGTAGTTAGAACAGGGTGGGTTGAGATACCTTGAAGCTTTACTATTGCTAGAGGTCCTTCTTAACCCTCCAGCCCCGGCTATGCATTACATAAATATTCCCCAAAACCCGGGTGTTTTGGCCGAAAAACGTCTAGGCTAGGCTACCGTATCTTTGTTATTCTGACTGCTTCCGCATTCCCGCGCATCCCCAAGCGTAGCTGTGTTATTTACCTGTAGAATGGCATTAAGTAGAGCTCTCTAAGTCAACTGGTTCAGTTGTGATGATGATTTCATTGGAGATAACTTTATGGCAACAACAGCCACTTTACACTACTTTTCGATACTTAACAACAACATACAAGCACACACGAACAAGCGACGCTCTCCTTCTTGTGGCCGGAGATGAGGGGCGTCGGTCCAGCCGGCTGTTGTTTACATGCGTCGGACCGACGCCTCGCACACCAAGCTCACAGGCTTTCAACCACTGGGCGTTAAAGAGCCCTTCCGGGCAGCTGTGGTATGCTTTTTTATGGGCGTTCAAGAGCCCTTCCGGGAACAGAGGGTTAAGCTGAATATAATAAAGCCTTACTATTGCTAGAGGTCCTTCCTAAGCTGAATAAAATAGTCTAATAAAAGCTCAAAACTAATATGCTAAACATAAAGGAGAAGGGGGTCCAGAAAAAGCGAGTATTACCCCCATAACCCTCCAGCCCCGGCTATGTATTATATATATATTCCCCGAAATCCGGGGGTTTTGGCCGAAAAACTTCTACGCCTAGGCTACCGCATCTTTGTTATTTGGCTTGCTTTCGCATTCCTGCACATCCCCAAGCGTAGATGTGTTTCGTACCTGTAGAATGGCGTTAAGTAGAGCTCTCTAAGTCAACTGGTTCAGTTGTGATGATAATTTAATTGGAGATAACTTTGGCAAACACAGCCACTTTACACTACTTTTCGATACTTAACAATAACATACAGGCACACACGAACAAGCGACGCACTCCTTCTTGTGGCCGGAGATGCGGGGCGTCGGTCCAGCCGGCTGTTGTTTACATGCGTCGGACGTACGTCTCGCACACCAAGCTTACAGGCTTTGAGCTCATGGGTGTTTAAGAGCCCTTCCGGATAGCTCGTGCGTGTTTTTTATGGGCGTTCAAGAGCCCTTCCGAGTCTGGAGGGTTAAAATAATTGCTTAACATGAGCAAGCCCTATACTCAACTCTCAATGCTTATCCAATCCCTATAAAACAACAGGTTATTACAGGACCCAAGTTACTTCAAACTCCGCGTGTCCAGGCATTTTGGCTCGAACGTCCCTTGATTACGGCTCTGTCACTCTTTCAACTCTGGGGGAGACACTCGTCACAGGCAGTTCCGCTTTTTGTCTCCCTCATTCACATTCATAAAACGGTGTGCATATAACACGGAAACCTCCAATTGCGTCAACAAATTATTATAACGCATTTTCGGGCCTCAGAGAGACGCATATCCGGGTTGTTTTGCTTAACGCGTCACCTGATGACGTATTGCACTGTGTGACATGCCGGTTGACTGTGCTTTTCTTCCCCACACAAGAGCTCCAGCCGCCCACATTGTAACAATTTATTAGTGGTTCTCTCCGTTAATGAGAGCCTATATTTAATATATGGCCTTAGCCGAATCTCATAGGACCCAATTTTACCTGGTTACTGTCGGTCAAGAACCATAAACATCCTAGGGGATACGCTAAATATATCCTAAGGTACGTCAGCTGATGCCACGATTAAAATGTAAAACTTGCAAACAAAGTCAAACCAAAACTGGGACAAAGACAATATAAAGTCAAAACAACTTATCAAAATCGCTATGTGGAAACAACGCTTACTAAAATCAAATTTATGAAATGAAAGAACACAATCCACCACATAGGGTGTATAACACGGAATAAATAAAAATATATATAAAAACAAATGTTGACTTGAATGATGCAATCTGCTAGTTACCATTTGCGGGTAGGATGTAGTGAGCGGGCGTACCGCCATCTTTGTTTACATTACGCGTAGTGGCGTCGGACCTTTCCCATCATGTTCCCGTCCATTTTAACCTAACCTAACCTAGTATTCATGTAGTAATGGGCAAATAGCAGAAAACATAGCGTCGAAATAGACGGGAACGTAAGTGCGACCGCGGCGATCGCCCTAGCCTATGTAAACAATGACGACCGTACGCCCGAACTCTACATCCATCCCCCATTTGTTGTACTGTACTGCGCTTCCTATCATTGCCATATGTTGCCCAAAGGTTAGATTCTTCTTCTCTTGACTGACACTCTACTCCAGCCGAATATCTGTGTCTCTTGCGTCGCCCATTCTAACTCCCTCTGCACGTATCACTAGCGAGTCAATATTCCCTTTTAGACAGTGATATATGAGTTAGGATTTTTTTTAGCTTTGTGTGCGCGCCAACTGACTACGAGAAGTGTGTTCTGACCTGACTTTATATTGTCTTTGTCCCAGTTTTGGTTTCTTTAGTTTGCAAGTTTTACATTTTAATTGGTTTGAGTGTCGTCAATGTTTCAGGATGCCTCGCCATCTTACCCTTGTGTGGGCCATCGTGTTAATTATCAGCTTTATCTCTTTTATATTATTTCTAGGAGTGCTATACCCCATTTTTGTACGTATGTTGCAGATGATCTAGTTCTTATCGCAGATTAGTGCGCAGGAAGCAGAGGCAAAGTTCAAAAGATGGAGGGAGGGTATGGCAAATAAAGGCCTAAGAGTTGATATTGAATTGAGTTACTTCCCACATACTGTGCATGGATAGTCTAATGTTCATGGTCATCCTTTATAATGTAAGACTTGCAAAATAAACAAACCAAAACGTATGCGTAAACGTATACGTATATTCCTTTCTTGAGCATATACAGTAGATAGATAGATAGATATTCCTTTCTCGGGAATTACGGCGTCTGGCAAAAAATAAAATAAAAATAAAAATAAAAAAATAAAAATAAATAAATAAAAGAATGACTCATAATATTAGGGTGGAGGGTGGGTGGAGGGGGACGGGGGGGTAGTGTACGTACGAGTGGTGCCATAGAAGCCCCGGGGTCCGCAGGATCCGACACCATACTGGTGTAGACAGTCCAACACCTTGTCCTGGACCTCCTCTCTCTCACCGACACCAAGATAGCTGTGGCCACCCAGGTTCAGCACCTTACCACCACCACCACCAAGGTCAATGTACTTCCCCACCTGAAAGTAGAGGAAAAAAACACCATTTAGTACCGTACCTGCTTTTCTTAACCCGGCAAGTGCAGAAACACTAATAAGAGTTTTACCGCTGCGCTGCAGAACTCCTTATATAATCCAAGGCCTAAAAAAAAAACATTTAAACCAGCCCAGTATCAATTGATTTTTTTTTGGTTATTTTTTTTATTTTATTTTTTTATTATTATTGCCCCTTGGCCATGCCAAATATCACGTATTTCTCCATACAATGCTGACTCGCTATCGCTCGCCAGGAAGAAATCGATACCTGGATGGGGATAAATGTCTTAAAACAGTTGGCTGAATGGGGCCGAATGGATACAAGCCAGGGAAAGAGAGAAAAGGAGAGAAAGATATAAAAAAAAAAGCCGGTGACCCCCCTTAATGTCTGTATTCTTTCTACTGTATATATACAGTACTCTTGTTCAGGGCCGGATTTAGACATGTGGAGGCCCCTGGGCAGCCTCCGTGTGCAGGCCCACCCTACCTTAACATAATTAACCCTTTCACGCTTTTATGACACAGAGGTTGCCAGATTAGCAATAAGAAATAGAGTTCTCTCTCTCTTATAATTACCTCTCCAAAATTAGTTTTCTGCCCACAGCTAACTCAAAGACAACTGCAGAGGTTGAAGTAACTAAACTAAAGGTTTCTAAATACCCCTGATGGTAACAAAGGCTTTAAAGTATCCCTAATAGGCTCAACACAGCTAACTCAAAGACAACTGCAGAGGTTGAAGTAACTAAACTAAAGGTTTCTAAATACCCCTGATGGTAACAAAGGCTTTAAAGTATCCCCAATAGGCTCAACACAGCTAACTCAAAGACAACTGCAGAGGTTGAAGTAACTAAACTAAAGGTTTATAAATACCCCTGATGGTAACAAAGGCTTTACAGTATCCTTAATAGGCTGAAAATCGCGTCATAAGCGTGAAAGGGTTAATAGGTGAAGACATAACTGAACTCATCCATGAGGTTTCAAGTTGACCAGTTCCATTTTGGCACTTCATATGATGACAAATTGTAAGTGACTTTCCCATCCATATACTCAGGCCCAATCCCCACTTTTCCTTTTTTTTTGAGGGGGGGGTGGGGGGGACTCAAGACAGAGCCAGAATAGGGACAACACAACAGAAAACAATACATAGCCTCCGATAGTGCAGTTGGGATATTGTACATGCTTAGATTGGTATGCAGGATTCGAAACTGCATAATAAATCGTAGGCTTGTGCAGTATTCTTTAACTGTCTTCGTGGTGCAATGCATAAGTGTGTTGATTTTCAGTGTGAGCATCCTAGGTTCGAATCCCCGGACTGCCACATGTGTTTGTTAATTTCATTAATCGAGTTTAGGAGTAAAGCTGGTTAGTGGAGAGAACATAATAACACACAAAAACAAAATACAAATTCACACACATGTTTCTTTTAGATGCTTCACATTACTGTAAGTTGAAACCACACATAATGGTTCCATCCAACAATGCCTGTTATGAATAGATTTTGAAGGAATTGATATATTTATTACATCCTAATAGAGCACCTCTACTATCCCAAAGCATAGGTCAGCACCAACTTATGCACCCCAGTGTACAGTATACTACTTACAGTTTCTTACAGTTTCTTACAGTAGATCCTCTGGAAAAAGGCAAACTATGCCTGTGTATCCAGCTCAGTGCCAGTACTTGCACTGCTGCGGTCGTTCACGGTGTTGCCGGCAGCGGTAGCAGACGCAACATTTTTACTATTCTGTATTTTTGTTTTATAATCAAACTTCAAATCTTGTCTTCCCCATGCTTTATCAAGATTACTTTCAAACTCCCTTATTGATTCGGAATCGACTACATACTGGGGCAGTGCGTTCCACTCATTTACCACTCTATCACAAAATGAGTTCTTTGCCTTTTCAAGCCTATTTCTTTCTTTGTAAATTTTCTTAAGAGTATCCTCTCGTTCTTGTTCCCTCCCGCATCAAGAAGATACCTTCACACACATCCTCATCATACATTCCTGACACTATCTTAAAAGTCTCTATCATATCCCCTCTCTTTCTCCTATATGCCAGTGTCGGAAGCCCGTGTCCTCAACCTCTGCTCATAGCCCGTGTTCTTCAACGTTGGTACTAGCTTACTAGCTCTCCTCTGCACTTTCTCCACTGCTTCTATATCCTTTACCATATATGGAGCCCACACCTACAGTAGAACCTCGCTCTTTCGGACTAATTGGGGGAGACCCCTGTCCGAAAGTGTCAAAAGTCCGAAAGGGCCGAGTCCGAACTTCACACTTCAGTCATACGGATTTGACAAATAAATAGATAAATGACTAATAAAGTAGGCCTGGGCTTATACGGCGAATATATCACTAGAACCTATTTCCTAGGGTGAAAATCATTACTGCTCTTCATACCAGGGGTCAATAATACAGTACAGTATAGCCAATTATATCACTAGAACCTATTTCCTAGGGTGAAAATCATTACTGCTCTTCATACCAGGGGTCAATAATACAGTACAGTATAGCCAATTATATCACTAGAACCTATTTCCTAGGGTGAAAATAATTACTGCTCTTCATACCAGGGGTCAATAATACAGTACAGTATAGCCAATTAAGTCCATTGGTAGCTTACTATGAAAGGACATTTATTTGACACCAAAACAATGCCGAGCATCTTTAGTTGTGTGTTACAAATTGTTGTTGTTGTTGTTGTTGTTGTTCCCCAAGCTGCCTGGCCGAACAGCCCCAAGGCCCCGAGCAATTCCAAGGCCATAACCGAGCGCCCCCACAGAACCCCCATGTTGTTGTTGTTGTTGCTGCTAGGCTGGCCAACAATCTACTGCCTTCAATAAAGATACAGTTTAATGGATTTTTCTTTGGCTTTTACTATTATAAATCCTATTTGGTAAAATGAAATTCAATTCCATAGAGTATAATTACAATAACATTTTATTGCATACAGAAATAACTCCCTACCTAGACCGATCAATACGGCCGACATAGCTACACAAGAACACACACACACCCACACATTTAGGGATAACATGTCTCCAGAAAGCCACGTAAATAAGATAGTGAGAGAATCACTGGCATTATTGGCAAATATTAGGATGTCTTTCAATTATCTTAATGAAAACACCATGAAACAAATAATAACGGCAATAATAAGACCCAGGATGGAATATGCATCTGTAGTGTGGTCCCCTCACTTGAAGAAACATATCCACAAAATTGAGAGGGTACAGAGAGCAGCTACGAGGATGATCCCAGGTTTGGAAAATTTGGAGTACCAAGAGAGGCTCGAGAGATTGAATCTACCTACACTGGAACAGAGAAGGAAACGAGGACAGCAAATTCAGATATATAAATGTGTTAGAGGTATTGACAAAATCGACCAAGAAAACTTCATAGAGAGGGATGGAGGTGAGAGGACAAGAGGTCACAGCTACAAACTAAAAGTGCTAAATAGTAAATCTGATCTGAAAAGTAAAAGATTTCCTACCAATTCGATTAGTGGGTGGAACAAATTGCCAGCCGAAGTAGTGTCTGCACCATCAGTGCATAGTTTCAAAGCACGGTATGACAAACATATCTTAGGAGACGGGAATTAACGAGCATGCTCACTCCCGCAAATACAACTAGTGTAAGTACAACTAGTGTAAGTACATCCAAACAAAGCCGCCGGACCGGACGGAGTATCAGGCTGGATTATTAAAGAAAATGCCAAGGAACTGAGTATACCATTATATGATATAATGACCAAATCATTGGACACAGGGATAGTACCTACAGAATGGAAAAGAGCAAACATTATTCCTATATTTAAGGGAGGAAGCAGAGATAAACCACTGAACTATAGACCTGTATCACTATTGAGCATCCTCATGAAGATTCTGGAAGGATTAATAAGGGACAAATGGGTGAACTACTTGGAATCCAAAAGATTAATTACTGACCGACAATTTGGATTCAGAGGAGGCAGATCATGTGTAAGCAACTTGTTGAGTTTTTACTCTAGAGTAATAGACACAGTGGACCAGAGGGAAGGATGGGTAGACTGTGCCTACCTAGACTTTAAAAAGGCATTTGACAAAGTTCCACATAAGAGATTGCTGTGGAAATTAAAACATGAGGGAAAAGTGGGAGACAAACTGCTGAAATGGATGGAGAGCTACCTTAGCGGAAGACAGATGAGAACAACAGTAAGGGGGAAATCGTCAAACTGGACTCAATTTACGAGTGGAGCACCACAAGGATCTGTCCTAGCCCCAATCAACACAAGTATGAACAATTCATAGAAATATATATACTGTATAGTATAAGAATTTTAGTAAATATACTGGGCTTCAACCGTTGATCCAAAGAACTCAGAAACTGATCAGTTACTGAAGAAAACTGCACTGTATTTTCTTTTTCTATGTGGATGAAGGGGACAAAAGGCAAAACTGCCTGTGACGAGTGCCTTCCCCAGAGTTGAAAGAGTGACAGGGCCAAAATCAAGGAATGTTTGAGCCAAAATGCCTGGACACACTGAGTTTGAAGCAATTTAAGGCATAGGATGCGGGAAAGATGGATTCAGGTTGAGAGTTCCAGAGCTCAGCTGTTGAATAGAAGAAAGACTGGGAATATCGTTTCACTCTTGGGTTGGAGAGTTGCACAGAGTAACTGTGGGATTGTGTTGCAAGACGGGTGCTACCTGCTCTATGTAGAGAAGGTGGTATGCACTGAGAGAGCTCTGAGGAACACTGATTATTGTAATAGCGAGAAAACGCAACATTGCGGTGAAGAGAGAGAGAGGGAAAGGTGTAGGGTAGAGACACCAAAGGAGACGCAAAAAGTGTGAAAGTTTTCAAGAAAAAAATCAGTGCGTCAAGCTCATTCATTCTTTTAACTTGAAACTCACTTGATATATTACCAAATGGTTATTCTTTTAATGGATGTGTCAATGTTTGATATATTTCAAGTATTTTCCGAGATAAGAGGTCCAATATCAAGTGCGTCTCCTTATGACCACCAAACCCTAAGTAGACGCACCCCAGTCCAGTGCAGACGAACGTCTGTTTTTTTGTATTAATATGCGAGTAATTTGATTATTTAGTAGATAATATTTATACCACTTATACTTCTAGCTTAAACTAAAGTAGTTGCATGCTGATAGTGGGCCTACATTGTACATCTATAGAGAAAATAAATTGTGAAAGACTTTTGCCCGAATCCTAAGCCATTTTTGGCAACATTTCCAAATAGCTACGAAAACTACATCAACGTGTAGTGAATACCAACCAACATCCGACTCTATATATATTTTCTTTAAAATATCACGCCGCAGTGAAGTTACAATGGTCGAGAATTACACATTTGTTGGTAAAAAGCAACCCCGCCACCCTTCCCCTGCCTAGCTAGTTTGCGAGGGAGGGGGGAGGAAAGGAGGGGGAAAATACGCAATAGCGCTTATATCTCTCATATATATCAATATTATATCACCACAAAGCACATGAATGCATATAAGATGCATAGTAACAAAGAAATATGCGAAATAACCCACAAATTACCGATTCGCGAAGTGGGGGAGGAGAGAGAAATAAAGGAGTGTCGATTTCCCTCTCTCCTTCGTCACCCACTGGCACAACCCTCTACTAAAGGGTTGTGCCACTGGCCCCACCGCACGGCAGCACGAGTCACTCCAGTGAGGGAGTCAGAGGGACGTCCAAACAAGTAGACCTATGTCTCGTTGATGTTCAGTCACGGTCAATGAAAAAGTGCAATTTGGCCACATTTAGACCCCTGAGTGTGTGAGTGTGTGGGTGTGTGTGTGTTGTGAAGCTGGGTATCGAAAGCTCACACTTAGACCTACATGACAAAAACAAATTGTACGATTATTTCTGTCATTATTTAGTCTTTATTCGATAGTTCATACACTATTTATTTCTATTTTCCATTTCTGTTAGTTTGTAGTTGTAGTTCATGCACTATTAATTCAATATTCTTGCAACTGAAATAAGATATAATATTATAAATAGGGCAGATAACTTTGATAAATAACACTAAACCAATGGAGACGCACACCACCACCCCATCCAGACGCGTCTCTATATGGCCCGCACGTGTGCGTCTCCATTGGGCCTCGAAGTCAAATGAAGGTAGCTCCACCACCACCAAAGGAAACTCGACCATGAATACAGGAGGAGGTGGGACGAGATTGGGGTTTACCATGCATGCGGTTTATGCCCTTCTAAACCCAGTTTGAAAAAATGCGTCTCCATTGGTTTTGGACCATATCATGAACCAATGGGGACGCACCCACTTTCACAAGCACTCGTTCATGCAAGAGTCATGAAACCATGCAGGAGTATAGTTCAAGACATGCTCTTTCCATTTGAAACAAAAGAAAAACGATCAGAGTTAGAGAAGTAGGAAAAAAATTAGCTGTGAAAAAATCGCTTTCTTAGGGAGATACCCCGAAAATCTCATTTTTATTTTTGTTTATTTTTTCTCAAGATAAATGTGTGTCCAATTAGGCTGGTAGTCTTTGAGAACATCACTAATAGCATAAAGTATTTTTTGATGTATTTGTTTTCTTTTCAGGTACAGTACTTTAGTTTTTTGCATGGCAGTTTTTTTTCATGAAGTGTGTCTCTACTGGACAATTCGTTTCCTTTGGTATCTCTACCCTATGCCTCATGTTAGGGAAAGATGTATGCCTCATGTGTTAGAAGTACAATGACGTATGCCTCAGAAACATGGGCCGTTAAAGTAGAGGATGTCAACAGAATGGAACGTAATGAGATGAGATGGTGAGATGGATGTGTGGGGCCAGGCTACAAGATAGAATAACAAATATTGAGCTGAGGAGACGTTTAGGTATAAAGAGTATTAGTGAGGTGATGCGTACAAGTAGACTGGGATGGTATGGACATGTGGAGAGAATGGATGAACAAAATTGGGTGAAAAAATGCAGGTCTGTGATTGTGGAGGGAGCTGCACCAAGGGGTGGACCGAGGAAGACCTGGGATCGGACTATACGTGCCGATCTCAAATCCAAGATCTTGACAAGTGAAGCAGCCCTCAACAGGGTTGCCTGGAACGCCGCCATTAGGACAAGAGACTGAAACTGCACGTATGTGTGGAACACTCAGTCTTAAAATTTTATGTATGTATTGCAGAGAATCGGTGAGTGGACTTGAGTTAATGAGACGAAAGACTTTCTTTTCTAATTTGTCTAGAAGTGCTGTATGAGAGGATCAACAAAGAGAGAGAGAGATTGCAGAGAATCGGTGAGTTAATAAGACGAAAGGCTTTCTTTTCTACTTTGTCTAGAAATGCTGTGTGAGGATCCTCCCCACATATGTAAACAATACTCAATATATGGACACACTGTGCCCCTATACAGAGCAAGAAGCTGTGCAGGGTAAAGAACCCCCTGAGCACACCTAGCTTCTGGGAAGCCGTTTTAGCAATAGTGGTAATATGGTCTTTCCAAGTGAGATCAGAAGAAAAGGAGACACCAAGAATACTGAGAGAAGATGAAGGGTTGATATGTGTATTGTTAAAGTAAAAAGGGTTGAAATAGGGGAGCTATCTCCCCGCCAAAAGTGGCTTTCTAGGGCCTTTCCTAGCTGATGCTAAGAGGATTGGGTTCTAGTTAGTCATGTGGTGATGGGCTGGTCTACACCAGTGGCTCGCTGGTGTAGTGACTAGCGTCTTGGACTTCCACCCAGAAGGCCCAGGATCGCGCCCACGCTCGGCGCATTAAAGATTTTTCACAAGCACTGAGTCATTACCGTCCCTCATGAGCAAGGGGATGGGGTAGTAGTACAGGACCCCAATGGAAATACGCCTAATCGGCCTTATTGGGCTATCCTTAGCTGGCTTAGCATGCGCTAGCTTTAAGAACTATTATTACTATCAGAGTGAGAGTTGAGCATTCTCTGCCATACCCATAGCTTACTCCGACTGTTCCTTTCGGCCAAAGCATCAAATTTTTCCTTTGCCCCTCAACTTTCCCTTCATAATTGTTAAGTGGCATAGGGCCCTGGGTGGGGCTTTGGTGTCCCGGGCATTTCCGCACCCTCCTCAGCCCCTTGCCTGGGAGCGACTTCGGTCACCTGGGCTTTCTTAGTGCTAAAGCTGGAAGGGTTATGTGGGGGGTGCTTGGTATTATGGCCTTGGCCTTGCTTGGGACCTTGGGGCTGCTCGGCCAGACAACCTGGGGAACAACAACAATAATAAGATTTTCTCTGCCCCACTTGGAAATGGTTGACAGATCAGAAGATAGCTGTTAGGGAGGAGGTTGTTGTCATTGTCGTTCCCTAGGCTGCCTGGCCAAACAGTCCCGAGTCCCTAAAGAAGGCCATGGCCATGATTGGGCTTTCCCACAGGGCTCTCAAAGAGTGTAGATTATGTTGTTAGTGTAAGTGATTGTGTGGAATGCAGTCTTCTATGATGTGTTTAATGGTATAGGGTGCTGGGTTACATCCTGGGCAGGTGTCGTTGACGGAGTCATCCAGTCTCTTCTGATAGCTCAGAAGATGTGCTACTGGAAGCTGGTTTGGGGTGGACAGGGAGGGAGAGATGACAGTATTTGTGTGTGATATCGTGTGCTGGGTGTTGTTTTTATATTCCTTGGTGTCTATGGGTGTGCTGCCATGTAGTGTAGTGGATGGTGTTGGTTTGTGGAGGCTGCAGCCAGGAATTGAGTGCCTCTCATGTCTAGGTGGTCTTTGACTTTGAGGACTTTGGTTTCTTGATGTAGGTGATATGTAGGTGTAGTAGCTGTGCAGCCTGATGATCTTTAGGGCTTTGTTTTGAATGGTCTGCAAGGTCTTGTGGTGTGCTTCAGCTAGGTTAGAAGCCCAGGCAGGGCTTGCATATTCCATCACTGATCTTATGTATTGTTTGTATACTGTGGGTGGTAGTTTCTTTGTTGTGTCCAAATGTTGTGTGGACAAGTGACCTGAGGGTGTCAAGTCTGGGTGTCAGTTTATGTTTTGTGTTTGTGATATGTTGTTTGAATATCATTAGAGTATCATATGTTACTCCTATGATTTTGTGTGTGTGTTAGAGGGGTGTTGTTTATGGTGAGGTGTGGGGTGTTTTTGTATTCGGGTGTCCAGCTTGTGAGGAGGGTTGCAGTGGATTTGGCTGGGGCTAAATTGAGTCTGTTTGTAGTGCATCAGTCATGTAGTGTGTTGAGATAGGGTTGAAGGAGATGTCTTGCTCTGTCCGAGTCTTGGTGTGTAGGTCACATGCGAGTGTAATGTCGTCGGCGTAGGAAGCTAATAAGCTATATATATATTTGGGGTGCGTGGAGTGTGAGTATATCATGCATGTATTGATTGAAGAGTGCAGGGGATAGGACAGATCCTTGCGGGAGTCCGTTTGTGAAGTTTCTGATGCTAGATGACTGACTGGCAAATGATACATGTGCATGTCTGCCTGCTAGGTAGTTGGCCGGCCACCTTTTTGTATTGTTGTGCAAGTTTGTGTCATAGATTTTGTTTGCTAGGTTGTGGCAGGAGATGGTATCGAAGGCTTTACTAATGTCGAGTGTGGCAAGTAGCTATGTTATAAGTCTTATCATAATCAGTGAAGAAATAAAGCAGCTAGAGCGATGACAAGGAAAGTTAACGCACGGATGGACGGACGGAGGTTATACCATAATATGTCCCGTCGAAGACGGCCGTATAAAAAGGGGACTTTAGGACTTTTGCTGGGACAAAATGGGTCAAAAAGGGGACTTTGGGATTTTGATTGGGACGATATGATTATTTCCGATTAGGGATGTTATTTCGGTAACGCTTTTTTCGGTAACACGGTGTGGGTAAAGGACGAAATGACCGCGTTACCGAGAGCATGACTGTATTGTACTTTAAAAACACATTAATACTGTAGTCTATTACTATTATATACCGGTAATATACTTACCCTATATCTGGTTGACTATAACATTAAAGTTGCCATAGGTCTTAAACATCACTGTAAAATGACCATAATCAACACTAACTGTGTGTGCGGCGTCTTTTCCGTGGATTGACCTCCCTACTGCCAACCTAGAAGTTGGCAGATTGGGAGCCAAAGTGTCACATTTTCCCCTTACCCCTCAACTTTCCCTTCATAATTGCTGAGGGACACAGGGCCTTGGGTGGGGCTTTGGTTTCCCGGGCGTTTCCGCACCCTCCTCAGCTCCCTGCCTTGGAGTGGCTTCGGTCACCCGGGCTTTGTTAGTGGTAAGCAGGGAGGATTTTGTGGGGGCGCTCGTTTATGGCCTTGGCCTTGCTCGAGACCTTGGGGCTGTTCGGCCAGACAGCCTGGGAAACAACAACAACTGTGTGTGTGTGTGTGGACAGTACCTTGCCATGGACAGTCCTGGTATGTAGGGCTGGATGGTCAGCAGGAGGGGGGCGGGGCACAAGTGGCTCGGGGCTCCACTCCTTTAGTAGTTCCTCCTCCTCCTGGAAATCAAATACTATACAGTAAGAGGAAAAAATATAGTACAGAACTGTACACAAAAGAGAAGCTAAACTCATTTTAGAACCTTATCACTCCAATCAACAACACACCCAAAAAGAGGAACAGGAAAATAAATTCCATGTGTAATCACTGGAAGCAAGAAATTCATCAGAGCTCTCTAGGTGTATACCGCCTCCCTTACGGAGAGGGGCACCTGCCTTTGAACATACTCCCAGTCCTGTGCTGTCAACTCTTAAACCTAAGGTTGAACACATTTTCCCAGTCTTTCTTTTACTCACCAAGGAAGCTTTGGAACTCTCCCTCATCCTATGACTTAAACTGCTTCAGGCTCCATGTGTCCAGACATTTTGACTCTGTGGCTCAAGTTCTCTTTCTAGTTGACTTCTTCTACGGCAAGGATAATTTTAGGACACTGACCTGCCATCTGTATTATTTTGTAATCCTATAATATAACCCATATTTTTATTTTTGCTAATGAAGGCGGATTTGCATGATCTTTTCCAGTAAAGACCAGTTTCATTGCAATTGTATACCTGGTCTAAGTAGTAACCCCGCCTTATCAATCACTTCCTGTGCAATAGCAGGAAACAAATTCGCTGCAAGAGTGTCTGCTGATGAAAGCTCCCACTGGTAAAGAGCGTGTTTTATCCCAAATCTTTTTTTGAACTTGTCAAACCATCTGACTGAAGAAACAAATGCTGGTGGACCTTTTATATTGTTTATCTTAATGAGAGCATTGTAGAGAACAAGAGCTTGGTTTCTGATCTGTGTTCCACTGACGCTTTAACCACTCTAAAATTTGTGCTCTATCCACTTTTCAAAGTACAAATTCATCATGGCAACAAGGCGGTTAGACAAAGAATATTTTGAGATGCATTAGCATTGCCACTAAAATATTTGTTTGTAACACCAAGACTGGCCTTGATTTAATTTTTCTGTCTTCTAAAGTTATACACTGTGCCCTCAGGAAACCCAGTTATCATGATTATCTCACAGTTCTTGTGGCATTTTTCTATGAGTTCAATAACCTTTGCTTCTGTCCTCCATCGTACAGTACAGTATATTTATTTAACTTTTTTACGAAACGAGTAGCCCTCTTCACTGGCTCCCCTCCGGTACCTGAGGCTTGAGTTGACATCATAAGAGGCGTAACACACCGCCAGAGACTCATTAGATGATAGAGCGGCCAGAAAAACAGGTTGGGACGAATGCAGCACTTCAGTACACAGTTGAAAAATGGCACGGACTGACTGGGAGGCTACATACTCCGATAGTCATGAAATTCAGTGATAGGAGGCTGGGAATGTGAAATCCCCCGGATGAATAACAGGGGTGCTATGGGCTCTCTGCGAGAGGGCTGGTTATCACACAGAGGCCCACGTCTCTTCAACAAACTCCCACGGCGAGTAAGAGACATGAGGGACATCTCGTTAGACAACTTCAAGAGAGCCCTAGATGTC
>CM064557.1:3543959-3635988 GCA_032716605.1 Paralithodes platypus | reverse complement strand
GAGTATAGTTCAAGACATGCTCTTTCCATTTGAAACAAAAGAAAAACGATCAGAGTTAGAGAAGTAGGAAAAAAATTAGCTGTGAAAAAAATTGCTTTCTTGACGGGAGAATAACCACCGAAAATCTAATTTATTCAATTTTTGTTTAGTTTTTCTCAAGAGAAATGTGTGATCCAAATTAGGCTTATAGTCTTTGAGAACATCACTAATAGCATAAAGTATTTTTTGATAGTCTTTGTTTTCTTTTCAGGTACAGTACTATTAGTTTTTTGCATTCACGTTTTTTTTCATGAAGTTGTGTCTCTACTGGCCCATTCGTTTCCTTTGGTATCTCTACCCTATGAGCCTCATGTTAGGGAAAGATGTATGCCTCATTTTTTAGAAGTACAATGACGTATGCCTCAGAAACATGTGCCGTTAACGTAGAGGAATGTCAAACATAATGTAACGTAATGAAGATATGGTGAAATGGACTGTATGGGGCCAGGCTACAAGATAGAATAACAAAATATTGAGCTGAGGAGACGGTTAGGTATAAAGAGTATTAGTGAGGTGATGCGTACAAGTGCACCTGGGGATGGTATTGACATGTGGAGAGAATGGATGAACAAAATTGGGTTAAAAAATGCAGGTCTGTGATTGTGGAGGGAGCTGCAACCAAGGGGTGGACAGAGGAAGACCTGGGATCGGACTATAAGTGGCCGATTCCTCAAATCCAAGATCTTGACAAGTGAAGCAGCCCTCAACAGGGTTGCCTGTAACGGCCGCCAATTAGGACAAGAGACTGAAACTGCACGTATGTGTGGAACACTCAGTCTTAAAATTTATATGTCTGTACTTGCAGAGAATCGGTTAAAAAGTTTTGTACCTTGAGTTTAATGAGACGAAAGACTTTCTTTTCTAATTTGTCTAGAAGTGGCTGTATGAGAGGATCAACAACGAGAGAGAGAGATTGCAGAGAATCGGTGAGTTAATAAGACCAAAGGCTTTCTTTTCTCCTTTGTCTAGAAAATGGCTGTGTGATGATCCTCCCCACATATGTAAACAATACTCAATATATGGACACACTGTGCCCCTATACAGAGCAAGAAGCTGTGCAGGGGGAAAGAAACCCCCTGAGCACACCTAGCTTCTGGGAAGCCGTTTTAGCAATAGTGGTAATATGGTCCTTTCAAGTGAGATCAGAAGAAAAAGGAACCACCAATAATACTGATACAGAATCAATGAAGGGTTGATAAGTATTGTTAAAGTAAAAAGGGTTGAAATAGGGGAGCTATCTCCCCGCCAACAAAGTGGCTTTCTAGGGCCTTTATCCTAGCTAATGCTAAGAGGATTGGGTTTTCTATTTAGTAAAATGTGGTGATGGGCTGGTACTACACCAGTGGCTCGCTGGTGTCATGCCTAGCGTCTTGGCCTTCCACCCAGAAGGCCCAGGAATCGGGGTGCAGCCCACATGCTCGTCGCATTATAGATTTTTCACAAGCCCTGCGTCATTACCAGTTCCCTCATGAGCAGGTGTAAAACTGGGGTAGTAGTACAGGACCCCAATGTCAAATACGCACCATCTACCTTATTGGGCTATCCTTATCTGGCTTGCCATTCACAGCGAGCTTTAAGAACTATTATTACTATCATAGTGGAGAGTTGAGCATTCTCTGGGGGCCATACCCATAGCATGTACTACCCGACTGTTCCTTATCTCCAACGCATCCAACATTTTTCCTTTTGCCCCTCAACTTTCCCTTCCTACTTGTTAAGTGGCATAGGGCCCTGGGTTGGGCTTTGGTGTCCCGGGCATTTCCGCACCCTCCTCAGCCCCTTGCCGGGGAGCGGGTTCGGGCACCTGGCCTTTCTTTAGTGCTAAAGCTGGAAGGGTTATGTGGGGGGTGCTTGGTATTATGGCCTTGGGCCTTGCTTGGGACCTTGGGGCTGCTCGGCCAGACAACCTGGGGAACAACGCAACAAATAATACGATTTTCTCTGCCCCACTTTGAAAAATTGTTGACAGATCAGAATATAGCTGTTAGGGAGGATGTTGTTGTCATTGTCTTTCCCTAGGCTGCCTGGCCAAACAGTCCCGAGTCCCCTAACGAAGGCCATGGGCCATGATTGGGCTTTCCCACAGGGCTCTCAAAGAGTGTAGATTCTGTTGTTTAGTGTAAGTGATTTGTGGTGGAATGCTCTTCTATCTATGATGTGTTTTTAATGGTATAGGGTGCTGGGTTACATCCTGGGCAGGTGTCGTTGACGGAGTCATCCAGTCTCTTCTGATAGCTCAGAAGAGGTGCTACTGGAAGCTGGTTTGGGTTGGACAGGGAGGGAGAGATGACAGTATTTGTGTGTGATATCGGTGTGCTTGTGTGTTGTTTTTATATTCCATTGGTGTCTATGGATCACCCTGCCATGTAGTGGTAGTGGATGGTGTTTGGTTGGTGGAGGCTGCCGCCAGGAATTGAGTGCCTCTACAACAGTCCTAGGTGGTCTTTGACTTTGAGGACTTTGTTTCTCTTGATGTAGGTTATATGTCAGGTGTCGTAGCTGTGCAGCCTGATGATCTTTAGGCCTTTGTTTTGACTGGTCTGCAAGGTCTTGTTGTGTCCCATTCAGCTAGGTTTAGAAGCCCAGGCAGGGCTTGCATATTCACCCTCACTGATCTTATGTATTGTTTTGTATACGTGTGGTGTTAGTTTTCTTTGTTGTTTCCAAATGTTGTGTGGACAAGTGACCTGAGGGTGTCAAGTCTGGGTTTCAGTTTATTGTTTTGTGTTTGTGATATGTTTGTTTGAATATCATTAGAGTATCATATGTTACTCCTATGATTTTGTGTGTGTGTGTGTGTGTGTTAGAGGGGTGTTGTTTATTGGTGAGGTGTGGGGTGTTTTTGTATTCGGGTTTCCAGCTTGTGAGGAGGGTTGCAGTGGATTTGGCTGGGGCTAAATTGAGTCCTGTTTGTAGTGCAGCAGTCATGTAGTGTGTTGAGATAGGGTTGAAGGAGAATGTCTTGCTCTGTCTGAGTCTTAGTGTGTAGGTCACATGCTAGTGTAATGTCCGCGCGCATAGAGAGCTAATAAGCTAATATATATTTGGGGTGACGTGCTGGAGTGTGAGTATATCATGCATGTATTTGATTGAAGAGTAGCAGGGGATAGGACAGATCCTTGCGGGAGTCCGTTTGTGAAGTTTCTGATGCTAGATGACTCTGACTGGCAAAATACGATACATGTGCATGTCTGCCTGCTAGGTAAGTTTTGGCCGGACCACCTTTTTGTATTGTTGTTCAAGTTTGGGTCATAGATTTTGTTTGCTAGGTTTCGGCAGGAGATGGTATCGAAGGCGTTTACTAAGGTCGAGTGTGGCCAGTAGCTATGTTATAAGTCTTATCATAAGCAGTGAAGAAATAAAGCAGCTAGAGCGATGACAAGGACAGTTAACGCACTTATTGGCGGACGGAGGTTCTAACCATAATATGTCCCGTCGAAGACGGCCGTATAAAAAGGGGACTTTAGGACTTTTGCTGGGACAAAATGGGTCATCAAAGGGGAAAAAAAAAAAAAAAAAAAAAACAAACTTTGGGATTATTGATTGGAACGATATGATTATTTCCGATTAGGGATGTTATTTTCGGAACCGCTTTTTTCGGTAACACGGTAGTGGGTACAGGACGAAATGACCGAAATGCTTTAACCGAGAGCATGAACTGTATTGTACCTTTAAAAACACATTAATACTTGTAGTCTCATTACTATTATATACCGGTAATATACTTTACCACTAATATTCTGGTTGACTATACCATTACCGTTTGCCATAGGTCTTAAACATCACTGTCCAAATGACCATAATCAACACTAACTGTGGTGTGCGGCCGTCTTTTCCGTGGATTGACCTCCTACTACTTAGCCCAACCTAGAGTTGGCAGAATTGGGAGCCCAAAGGTGTCACATTTTCCCTTTTTCTCCCCTTACTAAACCCTAATACCCCCCTCCAAAAAAAACTTTTCCCCTTCATAATTTGCTGAGGGACACAGGGCCTTGGGTGGGGCTTTGGTTTCCCGGGCGTTTCCGCACCCTACTCAGCTCACTGCCTTGGAGTGGCTTCGGTCACCCGGTGCTTTGTTAGTGGTAAGCAGGGAGGATTTTGTGGGGGCGCTCTTTTATGGCCTTGGCCTTAGCTCGAGACCTTGGGCTGTTTCGGCCAGACAGCCTGGGAAACAACAACAACTGTGTGTGTTTGTGTGGACAGTACCTTCCATGGACAGTCCTGGTATGTAGAGCTGGATGGTCAGCAGGAGGGGGGCGGGGCACAAGTGGCTCGGGGCTCCACTCCTTTAGTAGTTCCTCCTCCTCCTGGAAATCAAATTACTATACAGTAAGAGGAAAAAATATAGTACAGAACTGTACACAAAAGAGAAGCTAAACTCATTTTAGAACCTTATCACTCCAATCAACAACACACCCAAAAAGAGGAACAGGAAAATAGATTCCATGTGTAATCACTGGAAGCAAGAAATTCATCAGAGCTCTCTAGGTGTATACCGCCTCCCTTACGGAGAGGGGCACCTGCCTTTGAACATACTCCCAGTCCTGTGCTGTCAACTCTTAAACCTAAGGTTGAACACATTTTCCCAGTCTTTCTTTTACTCACCAAGGAAGCTTTGGAACTCTCCCTCATCCTATGACTTAAACTGCTTCAGGCTCCATGTGTCCAGACATTTTGACTCTGTGGCTCAAGTTCTCTTTCTAGTTGACTTCTTCTACGGCAAGGATAATTTTAGGACACTGACCTGCCATCTGTATTATTTTGTAATCCTATAATATAACCCATATTTTTATTTTTGCTAATGAAGGCGGATTTGCATGATCTTTTCCAGTAAAGACCAGTTTCATTGCAATTGTATACCTGGTCTAAGTAGTAACCCCGCCTTATCAATCACTTCCTGTGCAATAGCAGGAAACAAATTCGCTGCAAGAGTGTCTGCTGATGAAAGCTCCCACTGGTAAAGAGCGTGTTTTATCCCAAATCTTTTTTTGAACTTGTCAAACCATCTGACTGAAGAAACAAATGCTGGTGGACCTTTTATATTGTTTATCTTAATGAGAGCATTGTAGAGAACAAGAGCTTGGTTTCTGATCTGTGTTCCACTGACGCTTTAACCACTCTAAAATTTGTGCTCTATCCACTTTTCAAAGTACAAATTCATCATGGCAACAAGGCGGTTAGACAAAGAATATTTTGAGATGCATTAGCATTGCCACTAAAATATTTGTTTGTAACACCAAGACTGGCCTTGATTTAATTTTTCTGTCTTCTAAAGTTATACACTGTGCCCTCAGGAAACCCAGTTATCATGATTATCTCACAGTTCTTGTGGCATTTTTCTATGAGTTCAATAACCTTTGCTTCTGTCCTCCATCGTACAGTACAGTATATTTATTTAACTTTTTTACGAAACGAGTAGCCCTCTTCACTGGCTCCCCTCCGGTACCTGAGGCTTGAGTTGACATCATAAGAGGCGTAACACACCGCCAGAGACTCATTAGATGATAGAGCGGCCAGAAAAACAGGTTGGGACAAACGCAGCACTTCAGTACACAGTTGAAAAATGGCACGGACTGACTGGGAGGCTACATACTCCGATAGTCATGAAATTCAGTGATAGGAGAGGCTGGGAATGTGAAATCCCCCGGATGAATAACAGGGGTGCTATGGGCTCTCTGCGAGAGGGCTGGTTATCACACAGAGGCCCACGTCTCTTCAACAAACTCCCACGGCGAGTAAGAGACATGAGGGACATCTCGTTAGACAACTTCAAGAGAGCCCTAGATGTCGAACTGCAAAAAGTGCCAGACGAGCCCATCCTCGCAAGGGAGCGAGCTGTCGCTTCAAACAGTCTACTGCACCAGATCACCACCCATAACGAGGGGCGTCGCGCTCCTTGGTGCCGCTAGAAGAGTGGCGAACACATCAAAAGGTATCAATAGGTAAAGGAGGGAGGGAGTCGTAGGGATGCTGATGACATCAGACAAGATTGTGGGCTGTGGCAAAAAATCAGCGATCGGCCAGGAATCTTGAAATTTGATCCTGGAGAATCGGAATATTTGGTGTTAGATACAAATTATGGATCGTTAAATGTGCGATCGGGTATAGCTCCTATCTATCTATCTATTGCCCGACGCCGTGACCCCCGAAGGGGTGGCCACGAACGAACCGTCCCCAGTCAGTCGACGCCCCTCCTCTCAACCAGCACCGCCTTCATCCATAGACTTCCTCACTCCATCCTTCCACCTCTCCCTCTGTCCTTCCACCTCACTCTCGTACACCCTCTTAGTCATTCTCTCGCTTCCCATACGTTCCATATGGCCGAACCATCTCAAGGTGTTCCTTTTCACACTATCCAGCACATCTACCTCCACACCACACCTTCTTCTTACTTCCTCATTAGTCTGTCTATCCCTCCATGTAAGTCCGCACGCACTTCCCAAGTAACTAATTTCCACCCCTCTCAGTCTTGGTCCGAGTCTCTCTTCGAACGTCCATGCTTCGCTTCCGAAAGTCAATGTCGGGATTACCACACTGGCATGCAAGGACTTCTTCATGTCCATACTGACCACCCTATTTCTTGTTACTGCTTTCAGCATTCCTACAACCCTCTTCCTTTGTTGCACCCTCTCCCGCACTTCTTCATCCATAGTCCTATCTTTACTCAACACACTGCCCAGATACTTAAATGAGCTAACAATCTCCATAGCATGACCGTTCAACTTCACCTCACACTCTGTGGCTTCACCTCTTTCGAAGACTACAACCTTACTCTTCCCCGCATTTACCTTCAGATTCTGTTTTTTGCACACTGTTCCAAACATATTTACCAGACCCTGCAACTCCCATTCATTATCGCTCATCAGAACTGTATCAACAGCAAACAGCAGTACAGGTAGCTTCCACTCATTTCCCTCCCTTATCAGCGATACACCAACATCCACTGCTCTTTCTTGTATTTCTTTCATGACTCCATCCATATATACAGTAAACAACCACAGGGACATCACGCACCCCTGTTTCAACCCAACATTCAGGTCAAAGAACTCGCTCTGCTCAGTCTCCACAAGTATTGCCGCCTTTGCACCCTCATACATGCTCTTTACTGCTTTCAGCAACTTGCCATCTACTCCGTATATTCTAAGTTCTTTCCACATACCTTCTCTATCCACTCTGTCATAGGCCTTCTCCTAGTCCATAAAGGCAACATACACCTTTTGTTGCTTCTCCAGATATTTCTCCACAACACAATTCAGGGTAAAAATCTGATCTACACATCCTCTTCCCTTCCTAAAACCGCTCTGCTCGTCACCTATCCATTTCTCCGCTCTCACTCTCTCAATCACTACCCTACTGTACACTTTCCCTACTACGCTAAGAACACATATTCCTCGGTGGTTACCGGTACCACATACTCCTCTTTCCCCTTTACCTTTATATAGGGGGACAATTATGCCTGTCTTCCAGTCATCAGGTGCACTCCCCTTTTCCTAGTTTGCACATTTTCCACACCCATTCGACCACTATCTCACCACCATACCTCAACATTTTCCCACACACTCTATCTGTTACTGGTGCTTTCCCCAACTTCACTCTTTTCATGGCTTCCCACACTTCTGACCTCCTCTTCCACTACTGTACTTCTCTTCTCCTCCCTCCCATACCCCATCCAACTATGTTTGCTGGCGCTTAATTCCTTACATTTAGCAACTCGTTGAAGTACTCCGGGCTCCATCTTTCGACTCTCTCTTGCTTCTCGGCTAGCATTCTCCCATTTTTATCTTTCACACCCTTACTACCTTCCCTAACTTTCTTGACTTCTTTCTAGAACAGTTTCTTACACTCCCTCCATTTTACACTCAGATTCCTTCCAAATTCCTTATCTACTCTTCTCTTACTTTCCTTCACTATCTCTTTCTCTCCACGTACCTCGCTCGTTTCTGTCTCTCCAAATCTTCATTCCCTCTACTACCCAACCACTCTCTACATGCTTTCTTCTTGTCTTCCACAGCTATTTTTTTACCTCTTCTGTCCACCATGCTGTACCTTTTACTCCCCTCCCTCTTCTCCTTACTCCACACACCTCCTCACATGCTGCACAGATCTCTTCCATAAACACCTTGCTCATCTCCTCCATATCTTCCAGGTCGAACCCACCTAGTCGTCTTTCTACTGCTCTACTGTACTCTTCCTTGATTTCCTTCTCCTGTAGCCTCTCCACCCTCCTCTCGCCTCCCTCCAGCTCTCCTCACCCACTTCTTTTGTATCCTAATTTTAGCGGTAAATTTCTATAATTGCACCTATATGAGCTAAAAAAAATATTATTGTATTTAGCAGGAAGGTACGACGAGGTAAGTGATGTGGTATAGGTGGCAATATGCGGAAATGGATTATAAGGGCATTCCGCCCCCTCTGACAAAAGTCTATCAATCTAGATGTGACACAGATTTTACAATATTTCAGAGAGACATTAGCCTAACCTAACAACCTTACCTAACCTATCCTAGTACAGTATTATGGGAGGGGGCTGCCGCCCCCACACCCCCGCTGGTTGGGTAGAACAATAGAAATCCAATTGGGGTGGAGTGAGTAACCGACTAACCGTAGATTTTCGCAAGGGGATCAGAGGGGGCGGAATGCCCTTATAATCCATTTCCGCATATTGCCACCTATACCACATCACTTCCCTCGTCGTACCTTCCTGTTAAATATAATAATAATTTGTTTAGCTCGTATAGGTGCAATTATAGAATAATTCCATTTTAGCTACTACTACAGTACATAATGATCAGACAGACCCCCTCCAATTCCCCTATACACCCTAGCATCCAGCACAGATTTCTTCATTCGTTCATCCACACATATATAATCAAACAGTGCCTTTCGTTCCACCACTGTCTTATCCTTCTTCCTCCACACCACTTTCCATGTGTACCTGTGTATCATTCTGTGTCGGAAGAAGGTGTTGGCTATCCACAGCCTCCTACCCATACATATGTCCACAAGTGCACTACCATTCCCATTCACCTCTGATGGTACCCCCCACCCTCCCACCACTCCATCAACTTTCCTATCACCCACATTCCCATTCATATCCCCAATCAGAAATATTCTTTCGTTCTTGCCAAACTTATCCAGGCACGCCTCCACATTCACCCAGAACTCCTCTTTCTCTCTTACAAGTTTATCCTCTGTCGGAGCATACACACACACAATCACCCACGTTTGTATTCCTACTTTCATTCTCACCCACGGTCTCTTACACGCTCCTTCCATTTGTTACTTTCAAACAAACATGCACCTTCTCTCGCTGCTCCCTCATTCACTCCAGCACACACACCCATTCCACACTCCCACATCTGTACCCCTCCATTTGGTCTCCGTCAATCCACATACATCCAGCCTGGCATTCACTAACACTTCCAGGATCTCTCTCTCTTTTGTGTCATCATTCACGCCTCTCACATTCCATGTTGCTATTCTAAGATTGTCCATAGTCGGTCGGGGTTCATCAACACAGGGTCCGTCCGCATCCGAGGCTGTTCGTTCGTTTTTCGTTGCTTAAGTATTTTTCACGGATGGAGGTTAAAGGCCCACTGACCCAACCTCTTTAGTCGCCTCTTACGACACGCAGGAGGCACGACCCCCTAGAGCAGGGGTTCCCAAAGTGGTCGATATCGACCATCCAAGGGGTCAATGAATCGCCAGGGGTCGAAAGGGGGTCGATAAATGGCTAGGGGGTCTATGAATGGCTAGGTGAGGAACGTTTCAAAAGATGTAGACCCATCTCTATGTCAAAAGCTGAAAAGGTGTAAGAATGCTCTGTTCTATTTGGAAGACCTATATTCAAAGTTTAATGAGGTACAGAAACGTCTGCAGGGTAAAGATGTTACCATTATTCAGGACAGGACAATTCTACTGGGCTTCCAAGGCAAACTAGGCTGGTTTAAAGCGTCAATGGCACAGAGATTTTCAGTATTTTTTGAACTTACAACAGTCGGCAGAAAGTGAAAGCATTTCAGATGGTGACATAGAAACATACGCACACCTGGACAAATTGATTGAAGACTTTAAAGTGCACTTTGAAGACCTGGAGAAAATGCAAGTGCCTGAATGAATTCTTACACCATTTGACTTGGAAATACAAAATGAAGACATTAACTCTACTAATACTAATATTAAGGTACTACTATAATTCCACATATTTATTGTATCATAATATGCATGTAATACGTTTCTTTTTCACAACATATTATATTACCTGTATTCTTATTTTTAAATGTTTGGGGGTCGATGAATAATTTGAAACTTCATTAAGGGGTCAATGAGCTGAAGAGTTTGGGAATCCCTGCCCTAGAGGGTCGTTAAATGTGAACTTGGTACTGTATATCGAAATGCGTTAGATGGGAGACTCTACTGTATGAGTCACTTCTGACCCCCCTAGCCCACGCAGTGGCTGCAAGCGTCAGTTTAGGTTTACTAACCTTTTTGGTGAGGCGAACCATCTTGGAAGGCTTCTTCTTTGCGGTGAAGAGCCACAGTACACAGAGCACCAGGACACCTTCTAGTGCTAGGTGGTACGGGCCAGCCTGAAACAGTAAAATCAAGAGTTAAGTGCTTGTATTCTTAAGCAATTCTTTCGCTTTGTAGCGCTGTTAATGTAGGCCTACTCCAAACTACAGATCGCACTCATGAGTCAGGAATAACTCAAATAACCTCTGAGGGAAATAAAGCATTCAGTGGCTAACTAGGCCCCCCCCCTTGTTGCATGCAATCATCATCAGTTTCGCTTTATTTTTATACCACAATTTGTTTTGATATATTTTAAGATAAATATGGAATCTATATGCTCTAAAGATCAAATTAAAATTTGGGGAAGTATGTAGTTACCGAGTGTCCCACTACCGACATACAGTACAACATAAATCATCTAGCCTATAAATACTTATAATAAAATAAATACTTATAAATCTATAATACTATGTTAGGTTAGGTTGTTTGGTTAGGGTAATGTATTTTTGTATCCAAAGGTAGTCAAAATAGACGGGAACATGATGGTGAGCGTCCGCGTAGTGTAAACAAGAAGGGCGGTACACCATGTAAACTACATTCTTGCCAAAATTTGTTTCAACCCTCGGCAAAACCTACGTTAATAAAAAAAGGGATGTGTGTAGATTCCGGGCGTACGGGCGTCATCGTTTACATAGGGCGATCGCTGCGGTTAAATTTGCGTCTATTTGACAGCGATTTTTTCGGTTATTTGCCCCCTGCTGGCAATATATATGATGATGACAACCCCCCCTCAACATATTATTGTATCCAATGGCATTCAAAATAGACGGGAACATGATTGCAAGCTTAAGCGGAATATTTTCCTTTGTTGTAATCTCCCATTTACCGCCTTCTCCACCCTTTCAATATATTTGTTCTCTCCTTACTGTCCCTCTTCTCCACCTCTTTACTATTTAATCGGTATTACTGATTTTTAGCACCAACAGTTACCTCATATATCTTGTTATGCCTAATAGATCCGGTAGAGCATATAGGCTACATCATTGCTATGTATGCCATTAAGAGCAGAACTGTATTATAAGGGAGATATACCGGTACTGTATAAGACAACAAAAATACTCTCCCTACCTATGTACGGCACTGCCACTCCCATCATCAGCTGTTCATCTAGACTGTGTGCCGTCTATAGGAGAGTATTGAAAATATTTTTACAGTACCGGTAGGTAGACATGTTATTGTCTTTTTTATTGTTTTACCGAGGGTTTAAGCAATTTAATATTTTAAAATTTTGAGAAAAAATGTGTGGTCTCATAAATAAGTACTGTACCAAAATTAGTTTTTTGTCCCCTACTGACAAAATATATGAGAATTTCAATAAATCCTGGGGGAGTGAGGGGGGGCTCATGGAATCCTGTATACCACAGCAAACTGTTATTGTCATATATAGATTATTTTTGTTATTTTATTGTCTTTAACCCCACATTTTCCTTGATCTTCATAGCCCTCCCCACTAGTGGGGGCTGCTGTTGTTGTTGTTGTTGTTGTTGTTCCCCAAGCTGCCTGGCCGAACAGCCCCAAGGCCCCGAGCAAGGCCAAGGCCATAACCGAGCGCCCCCACAGAACCCTCCCCGCCTACCACAATAAAGCCTGGGTGACCGAAGCCACTCCATGGCGTTGAGCCGAGGAGGATGCGTAAACGCCCGGGAAACCAAAGCCCCACCCAGGGACCTGTGCCCCTCAGCAATTATGAAGAGAAAGTTGAGGGGCAAAGGAAAAATGTGACGCTTTGGCTTCCAATCTTGGTAGATTGGGAGGTCAATCCACGGAAAAGACGCCGTCACTTGAGATCTAGAAAATACATAAGTAAAAGGAACAGTCAGAGTAAGCTATGGGTATGGCAGAGATCGCTCAGTTCTCACTCTGATAGACCAGCCCATCACCATATGACTAGAACCCAATCCTCTCAGCATCAGCTAGGAAAGGCCCTAGAAAGCCGCCTTTGGCGGGGGGATAGCTCCCCTATTTCAACCCCGAAATCGGGGTTGGGCACCCGCCCAAGTGGGGCTGTATTATTAGATACTGTAGTTGAAAAATGGGTAAATACTAATTTCTGCTCGAAATCATTATACTGTAGCCTAATGCAACACTATATCTGAAGGAAGAAAACACACTGTACACACACAACCAAAAATACTGACTAAAATCGCTGTTCGTGCTAAAAGTCAGGTTTATCATTTAATCTAATTAGGCTAACAGTGCTAGGCTAGGCCTAATAAGGAAAACAATTAGGGGTACTTATAACCGAAACTACCACTAATTATTTCTCAATATTTGAAGGCTATTACTGTATATAATAAGGATGTTGCAAAGTTCATATTAAAATTTGTTTCAACCTCCGGAGATACATTTTATGTGCACTATATAAAGCACTGTAAAACAAAAAACTCTCCCTATTGATGGCAGTTAAATTCTTATTAAGCCCTTTTACTGTCAAAATAGATGAGGATTTCAATAATTCATGGGGGGGAGGGGGGGCAAAGCCCCCCCTCAACCCATCCTATATCCAAAGGCAAAAAAAATGGGGTAAATCTAGTTATACAGTACTACCCCTCCCCCACCACCTCCCCCCTCCAAAACACGCATTTTAGCGTGTTTTTGGATGGTTCAGCAGACGTGAAAACTGGAAAAAAACTTATTTTGATAAAAATTTATCATCAACCATCAACCAGATAAGAGTTTTTAAGGTAATTTGTTGTTGTTTTTAATTTTTTATTTGATATACAGTGTTGTTTAATACCGAGGACCGTCGCATTTTAGTATTTTTAACATTAGCCTAACCTAATCTAACCAAAAACTAACCTGTCTCGCGACAGGTCTAAACCCAGCTCACGTTCCCTGTTTATGGGTTCGCGAAGGTTTGTAATACTTAAATGTATCTATTTCAAGTCAAATATACATTTCCGCGCATCATCAAACCATACTAAGTCTACTACTGTACTAATAATATTAACCCATTAGTACCAACAGAATAGAGACAAAATAGGGGTAGTATAACTGTAGATTGATCAAAAATGGGTTATACTGATGATTTGGACCGACAGTTAGCCCATCGATCTTTTTAGGCCTAATAGTGTAGGTCTGGTAGAGCATAGGCTATACATCATTGCTATATATGTCATTAAGAACTGAAATGTATTATAAGGGAGAACAAAAACAAAGCGCTAAAATACGCACCACAGCTAGAAGTGCAATCCTAATGAGTGATGGCAAAGTAACATAAAGATTAAGATTTGTTTTCGCATAGGTCTAAAGTTCGGAAATTAATTGGTAATAGGCTAAATACGATGATTTCTTATGTTAACTTACGTCCGCCGCTGCACTCATGTTGTGAACTCATGTTGTGAACCTCTCGACCCTCTCACTGCGTTGGATAATGGGTAAATACTCATTTCGGCAAGAGTGTTAAGTGCGGGCATACCGCCAGCCTTGTTTACACTACGCGTAGTGGCGTCGGACCTTTCCCATCTATTTTGACTGCCTTTGGATATAAAAATACATTAGCCTAACCAAACAAACCTAACCTAGTATTCATGTAGTAATGACAGGGGGCAAATAGCAGAAAATATAGCTTCGAAATAGACGGGAACGTAACTGCGAGCGCACAACATGACGACCGTACGCCCGATCACTACATCCATCCCCTCATTTCAGCTCCTCTTCAATATAAAACAACACTATAGGAGTATCTGAAGGAAAAATTCAAAAAAACAAAATAAAACTTAGGCCTACTAAAATCGCTGTCGCTCCAAAAAGTCAGGTTTACCAAAAAAATTATATTTAGGATACTCTGAAAATGACTTTGCCTACATCTGAGTGTTTTAAGATCGTTGGATAGCCTAATGGGAGAAATAAAGTTTTCCGGGGATTGTAACTAATTTCAACTACAGTACTGTATAGGCCTAACGATGAAAACTAGGCTACCTAAAACCAAAAAGAAAAACCATGAGAAAATTAGGCCTAGGCCTAGTGGTAGCCTAGTTTCGGTTATATTTTCCCAATTAGGCCTAGGCCTATGCTAATAGGCCATAATAAAAATATAGGTACGATTTTAGTTACTGGACACCTATTCGACAGGTACCACCGAGAATTTAATACATATTTTTTTTCGGTTTCCACGCATCCAACACCAAGCTACACCTTTTTCTGGTCCGGTAATAGTATTGAAAACGATATAGGCCTAGAGTAATAACTTTTTGGTACGATTTTAGTTACTGGACACCTATTTGACAGGTACCGCCAACGATTTAATACATATTTGTTTTCGGTTTCCACGCATCCAACACCAAGCTACACCCTTTTCTGGTGTACCGTGTACGAAACACTAAAAAAGCAATGGGGACACTTTAACCCGTGGAGCCCCGGCTAGTTTTGTATTGTTTGTTCACCAGAACCTGGCCGGTTTTCAAAAAATGGTTTTATTCCAGAAACAATAGCGAATGGGTTAGGAATGAAGGAAAAACCACGAAAAACCGCTCAAAAAGCTTAAAGAATGGTCCTACAGAGCCCCCGAAAACTTATTTTACAAGAGTAAAAAATTGAAGGCAATTAACCCCAAAAAACAGGTTATTGCGCGCTCACGCGCACGCACATGGACTTTGAGAGTTTTCAACCATCGGCACGGTTGCGTGGGATATGTACACAGTTCCCATACAAATCTGAGCCCTCTCGAGTGGCTACACCTGAGGTTACGGTCGGAGCAATTAGGGTGACTCGTCAGACGCGTCGCTGGGGCTGTGCGTTACATACATCGCCGACGCGTCAGACGCGTCGCTGGGGCTGTACGGGTTAATAATGATAATACGAGACGAAATATAAAGACAACTCGGTTGCGTTCGTGGAAGTAGCGTCGCTTTGTTTACTTTACGCTCGGAGTGACTTCGTGGTCCCGCCGCCTTGGCGGTCGACTTAAAATGGCTAAGCTTGTTGGGTCAATTTTTTGATAAAAACTTGCGTTATAGGGCGTGGGATACAGGACAGGGTTGAGGGGGGGCTCTGCCCCCCCTCACCCCCCCCCCGTGAATTATAATAATCGTCATCTATGTGGCCAGCAGGGGGGCAAGTAAAACAGTTGGCCGTAGTAACCTCGAGCGTCCTGGGTAAACAAACCGCGACGATCCGAAGCGACGACGGACTCCCCCCTGCCGCCGATTTTCGGCCCAAACGCCCCGTTTTATTCTCGTCGAAAACCACATTTAGAAGTTATTAGGCTAGGCCTATATCGTTTTCAATACTATTACCGGACCAGAAAAAGGTGTAGCTTGGTGTTGGATGCGTGGAAACCGAAAACAAATATGTATTAAATCCTCGGTGGTAGGCTACCTGTCAAATAGGTGTCCAGTAACTAAAATCGTACCAACTTTTTAAATGTGGTTTTCGACGAGAATAAAACTACGCGTTTGTGCCGAAAATCAGCGGCGGGGGAGTCAGTCGTCGCTTCGGATCATCGCGGGTTGTTTACCCAGGACGCTCGAGGTGACGGCCAGCTGTTTTACTTGCCCCCTGCTGGCCACATAGATGACGAGTATTATAATTCACGGGGGGGTGAGGGGGGGCAGAGCCCCCCCCTCAACCCTGTCCTGTATCCCACGGCCTAAAACGCAAGTCTATATAAAAAAATGGACCCAACAACTGGTTAGCCTAGGCCTATATAAGCTTACCCATTTGAAGTCGACAACCGAGTTGTCTTTATATTTCGTCTCATAGCCCATTATCATTATTGCTTTTTTAGTGTTTCGTACACCAGAAAAGGGTGTAGCTTGGTGTTGGATGCGTGGAAACCGAAAACAAATATGTAGCCTAGCCTATTAAATCGTTGGCGGTACCTGTCAAATAGGTGTCCAGTAACTAAAATTGTACCAAATATAGCCTAGGCCTATGGTAGGCTATTAGCCTATCACAATCACTTGAATTGCACCTCTAGCTTAAGTCAGTAATAGGCAGCTAGGCTAGGCCTAGGCCAAGAGCCTACCAAAACAAAAATTTGTAGACTAGGCTAGGCCTAGGCCCAGGGTGTCAATCCACAAAATATGAATTGTGTAATCATTATGGTTTATTATTTTGTTATCATTGTAGCGCGGCGAAGGCGCGAGCTCTAGGGGGGTCCGGGGGCATGCCCCCCAGATTTTTTTTTTGAGAATTTAGGTGTCTAAAACAGTATTTCCTGCAATAAAAAAAACAATCAAGATGGAAAATATGGAGACCAAAATTGTGTCAATTTAGCCTAGCCTACCTTTTTTGTTTGGGGGGGGGGGGGGGGAGTTTCTGTTATCATTATACAAAAAGTTCATTGCGTTATCACTCAAAAAAACAGCGTCGTTTGACACCCTGCCTAGGCCTAAATAGAGGAGCGCTAGCCTAGTTTTGTAAGATTTGACCAGGTTTGGGTATGGGTAGGACTAATCTCTCACCTGCATTAGGGCCTGAAAACTTTGATAAACATTCCATTGTGAAGCAGCCCCCACACCAGCAACGGTCATCCTCGGATATTCAGTAATGGTCATGGTGGTCCTTTTATTGCACCTCTTCTGCTACTGATGTATTACAATATCAGCATCGATCAAGGAGTCACTTTTAACTTTAAGGAAATACTAAGCCAAGACCACACGGCACACGCCCACTTAGGCTATCACGGTCACACTAGGAATTTTGTGGAACTTTGGGACCGGTAAAAAGTTACAGTCACATTCACATTCGGCTAGAAGTTACGTAAGACATTCACATTCGTTTCTATCATTTCATTCATTCACATTCAGATGTCCCATCTCAGTTCCTGTACGGTTTTCTTTGCCGATGTTCACAGATACGTTTTTCTCCATTCTCATTGGGTTTGCTACATTCACAATTGGTTTCCTACATTCACATTCGATTTTCTACATTCTAATTCACCACAATCAGTTTTCTACATTTACATTCATATTCGTTTCACTACATTCACATTCACATTCGTTTCTCTACATTCACATTAGTTTCTCTACATTCACATTCACATTAGTTTCTATACATTCACATTCGTTTCTCTAGTCACATTCGTTTCTCTACATTCACATTCGTTTCTCTACATTCACATTCACATTCGTTTCTCTACATTCAGATTCACATTCGTTTGGCCACATTCACATTCGTTTCTCTACAATAAGTCTACATTCACATTGGACATGCGAGTGTAAATAACAAACTAGAATAGGCTATGAAGCTGAGATGTTTCCAATATAGCCTATAGCCTACTTATAACCCTGCACAACCTCCGCACGTTATGCCGCCCGAGAGTGGCCCTCTGCAGGTCCCACTACATAAACATGAATGCAGGATGGCAATGTGATAGTGTTATGCCAGGTTTTTACTGGGGTTGATTGGTTTAAATAAGTGGGTTAATTCTCCTAACTGGAGAAGTCAAAATAGTTTAAACACAGATACAGAAAGTAATAGAGGATAATTATAACAAGACGTACCTTCATATCATATTTATTGGCACAAGAATATCGCATACGTAAGGCTAGAATAAATGGTCAAGAACAACAATAATAGATGCACGAACGAGGCTCCACTAAGTCTGACTCGTAAGACTGGGTTATTCTATGTAATATCTAGGTGAGTATTGTGGACCGCCTTCTAACCGAAGGATTACACTGGTCCTGTATTTATTTCAGAGATAAAGATAGCACTCCTTTTAATTGTGGATTTACATTTGTGCTTAGACAGACTACGTGGTGATAATATATACTCACAGATACTTACAGATGTCCTTCTAGAAGAGGCTTATGCCTGTGACTCCAGCTCTATAGCCAGGTCATTACTATTGTGACTTTGGCTGCGTGTGGTGGTTATTCATGCTCTATAATTTAATTTTCTTTCCTGGCCTTTCCATAATTTATCAAGTTGGGACTCGAACTGCACGATGGTATCAGCATTCACCACCCACTCTGGTAACTCGTTCCACTACTCTATTTGAGAAAGAATTTTTCCTGATGTTGAGTCTTGCTCTCGGTTTTAATATCTTCTTTGAGTGATGTCGCCCTCCCTCATCCGAAAAATCCCCTCCGTGCAGTCTTGGTCATACTTCCCGCTGATAATCTTGTCCACCTCGATCTGGTCCCCTCGAGATCTTCTATACGCCAGGGTCGGTAGGTTCAGCGTGCTGAGTCTCTCCTCATAGGAAAGATCCTTTAACTGAGGCACCAACTTTGTTGATCGGCGTTGAACGTTTTCTAGAGCCTCCACGTCTTTGATCAAATAGTCGTCAATGATGGAGGGGCCCTATTAAATTATAGGTTTGATTCCCGAAGGGAAGTAGAGAAAACCTAATATTTAGTAGGGCCACGTAATCATTGACGACACTGTCCCTCCCGACCATCCCACTTCCCATTCGTTGATTTCTATAGTTTATTCTAGGTATATCAGTGAAGGACGAAAATGGCCGCTAGAGGGCCTGGTGTATGGGAAAGCGAAACATGAGAAATCCACGCATATGGCAAGTCATATGATAACAGATATTAAGTTATTTTTTTCTTTTTTATATTTTACAGAGTTTTTTCTGCAGGGTACCCGATCAAAATGACGATCCCATAAGGGAATTAGGCGACGAGTACTCCATAATACTTCCGCGCGGGCTATTCAAAATGCTGGCACAGGATGTTGAATGGAGAATTATTTATTAATAGGCGAAGTCGTCAATGATTACGGGGCCCTACTAAATATTAGGTTTTCTCTACTTCCCTTTGGGAATCTATCTATCTATCTATCTATTGCCAGACGCCTTACTCCCCTTACGAGGGTGGCCATACACAGAATGCCCCCAAGCGGACTTATTCCTTGTGAGAGGGACAACCCGAGCCAGTTTAGTGAAGGACTTACAGGATTGACCACTCAATTTAGGATCTGTCCGACTCTGAGGCCCTCTGTGTATCTTGTTAGCACTATTTTTCTACAGTGGTGTTCGGCTAATCTATCCACTAACCTGCCTTACCCTTAGGTAAGCAGTACGGATTTGTATCAGGTTTACTCCCCTAGACAGGTTGCCAACCAAGGCTGACGAGTCCCATCCACCCGGATTTGTATAAGGTTGTCTCCCCTAGATGAGTTGCCGACCAAGGCTAACGAGTTCCATCCCCTTCGGGAATCAAACCTATAATATATACACACATACATACACACACACACACACACACACACACACACACACACACACACACACACATACATACATACATACATGTGTCTGAGTACATACATACATACATAGATACATTTATATATTTTTTAGTTTGCTCCCTAGACCTCAAGAAAACACCACCAAGACCCCCACCCCCCCTTTCGAAATTAATTTGTATGGTTTTTGTATGAATAAGTCTTGGCTGAAGGCCGATTCCTCCTATATTGCAGGCTTGCTATCGCTCGCCGGGGAAAAAATCGACACCTCAATGACACGGAAGGTCTTAAAATTGACAAAGAAATGGGGCGAAAGGTATTAAAATCGCCAAACTAATGGGGCGAACGTCCTAAATTCTCAAAACTAATGGGGCTAAACACGAGGGAGAAAGGGGGTCCAGAAAAAACACCCCCTTAAACAAACCTACTTGTCTTCATAGTTCGTACAGAGTTGCCATGCTATTTGATCTGCAGAGATTGGCGAACCTTGTATTAATCGTGGCTTTATTTTCGGATTAAGGGCGCGGTATTGGCTTTTTCTAGACCCCCTTCTCCCTCATGTTTATCACCATTAGTTTTGAATTTCTTAGACGTTGGTTCCATTAATTTGGCGATTTTGAGACCTCTCGCCCCATTTCTTTGTCAATATTAAGACCTTTCGTGCTATTTAGGTGCTGTAGTTTTGAAGGAAATGGCCTTCGGCCGGGACATTGTCTGCCTAAAAATTTACAAATTCATCTTGAAAAGGGGTTACACTTACTAGACGGTGTTGTTTTAAGCTTGATGGAGGCCTGGTCTAGCGAGGAAACTGAAAAATAAACAAATAAGTAAATTTACCAAAAAATAACCACTACCCCCTTAAGCAGACCCCCCCCCCCCCCCCCCAACGCACACACACACACACATCAGATAACTTTGCGTAACATTCTATGCAACATGACAGTGGGGAGCTCTGAATAGGCCTACTGGCTTGTCTGTCTGTCGGCCAGGGGTAACATTGATAAAACAACAACAAATCGGTACCGATAATAAGTGAGAGAGAGAGAGTGTGTATGTGTTAGAGTGAGTGAGAGAGATTTGTATACAGTACTTTATAGTTATACAAAATATATATTAGTTAATCATCAAATTCCGTTTTCTCTAACAGGAGCGTCATCATAGAAAGTATAGTTTACTACTAACTAATGTATTCTTATAATACTGTGTACATGTTTTAAGAAATTTAATAACTATAGTACGTTTATTTGTGTAAATTTATACATATTTATAATATAAGTAAATTAATCTTTTTAATACTATAATTTTTAATGACAAAAGTTCTACAAAGGAGAATGTCGACAAAATTAATTTACACGATCCGCCAACATAATCGATACTCCATTCAAATTCATCAGGTTGGCGCGATTAGACGTGAATTTGGTGTCTCGGGTTTAGTTCATTAAATAGGCTTTCTCCATACCAATTTATCACAGTATAAGTTATATTAGTGATCAGTTATAGTATACATAAGCATATTGAGCGATATTTAAAGTGTTTAAATAAAATTATACAAAATGAACGTTGACTTCTCTGATAAGATTGTCCCTTTTGGGTACATTACACAGAAGTGTCGGTTTGTCCGGACACTTGGGGAGGGCGGCAATGGCGTGGTTGATCTAGTAAGATACAACGGTCGGCTAGCTTGTTTGAAAATTGGTAAGGGAGGCAAAGAGCAAATTGATCATTTCATGCATGAAGCATTTATGATGATAATGGCTGATGGTGCGGGAGGAACACCACGGGTTATTATGGTTGCCAGTGATAGGCCAGGGTTGTTAATAACATATTGCCCTTACCCTTCTCTTCTTGAATTACTACAGGAAGACAAGTTGTCCAATGTCTACCAGGCCTTGCATGTTTTTAATGCTGTAACCACGGCGTTAAGTGAACTACACAGCGCAGGTATAAGCCATAATGATTTTAAATTGGATAATGTCTTGGTCGATCTCGTTGGTCCTAAGGCATATGTAATCGACTTGGGAATGGCCTGCCCTGTGGGCCGCAAGCTCCCTGGTCATCTGCAGTATTTCCAGGATAACACCATTGAGGATCATAAGAACTACCCTCACTATGACCTTGGACTGTACCTGGGGGGCCCGGCCATGTCCCACTGTGATGTATATTCACTAGGTGTAGCAATGAGGGCTGTGCTGGACTCATTGCCTGAATATGATCATGAGCTATATAGATTATGTAAGAAGATGACTTGTCCGAAAGGTTCTGCCCGACCAACACTGGCACGGGTCATGTATGAGCTGTAGGCCAGGGAGGATGATACGTCCGGAAGGCTCTGCCCGACCAACACTGGCACAGGGAAATACTTCACCCCTTCCCCCACTCTACTATGAGGCGACCATGATGGCACAGGAAGCAGATACCTCTTTCATACCCTTAATATACCCTTCAGGATATAAGTACATAATTTCTTTATTATATTTTGGTTATTTATTAGACGATCTTGTGCAGTTTAGAAAGGATCTCTAGGAATTAAAGGGGTCAAAACTAACTCAGTTATGCCTCTGACTTCAACAGATCTTACCTAACCTGAACAGGATCGACAAGTTATAGCCAAAATATAGTGTCTAAACGCGTCATAATCCTCAAAGGGTTAATATTATATTGTACTACCCGATGAAACAGAGAAACGGGCGAGGGAACGCGAAAGTGGTCACGAACCTTGAGAATAGGAACTTTAAATGTTGTTTCTGTTCGGGCTGTGTCTCATGTCGGCCACCCCTAGCAATGGCTCTGTGCCTGAGTATATACATACATAAATAGGCTACATAGGCTACTAACAGGACAGGGATTCATATTATTATTGAAATGCTGGGTGAACGAAGGGAATTTAACCCTCCCGAAAACTCCCCAGCAATTAACAGGCTTTGATATATCTCAATTAACCCTTTATACTACCACAGATCCTTCTTAACCTGCACACAATCGTTTAAATATAGCTAGAATATAACAAAAAAGAGGTCGCGGTACGGAAAGGGTTAAGGGGGGTTGACCTGCTTTTTTGTTATTTCTGTCCTTTTCTCTCTTTCTCTGGCTTGTATCCATTCGGCCCCATTCAGCCAACTATTTTAAGACGTTTATCCCCATCTAGGTGTCGATTTCTTCCTGGCGAGCGATAGCGAGCCAGCATTATATGAAGAAATCCGGCTTTGCCGGAGAATTTTTTCTATTGAAAAATGTACAAATTTAGCCTGCTGTCAAACAAAAATAAAAAATATGCTGGCTCGCTACCGCTCACCAGTAAAAAATTGGCACCTGGATGGGGATAAACATCTTAAAACAGTAGGCTGAATGGGGCCAAATGGATACAAGCCAGAGAAAGATAGAAAAGGACAGAACAAAAACAGGTCACCCCCCTTAATGGGACATTTACCACGAATCGAATCGCTAGACCAAGCTGCAGGATGACTCCGGGCATGAAGATGATGATATATCTTGTTCGGTGTTGTTGGGTATGATGCAGTTGTTGCACCAGATATTTCTGGCGGGTTGACCAGTCGTACAGTTGCAGAACTAGGTTGCAGTCTGGGAGAGGTGAGGAATACTTGATATTTGAGTTTGAAGTGGTGCGTGTTTTCCCAGGTTTTTGCTATCGTTTTCCGTATTGCTTCACTGTTGATTTAGGTGGCGAAGCAGGTATATCTGAATTTTCTCTGATGCACACCCTTGAGTTGATAGTGTGGCTGAGGTTGGGCGTGTTTTGGTGTTGTGTTGGCTCGGCATGATGGGGTTGAAGCGTCTAGGCATAACTGGTGTCTTTGTCCATGTGTGGATCACTTTATCGTTGTTTTTTGGGTGACTTCGGTGGTAGACCAGGTGTTTGACTTTTCTTGCCGGGGCACACCCTTAATTGGGTTGATCTTGTAGGTAGCAGGTGGTGATGTTTGGGCTGCTGTGAGGATCGTAATCGAGATGCAAAGTTTGTGATCGAAGATGGCCGTCCTGGCTTTCTGGGGAATAGTATGGTCCCCCATTTGCGGTACGTTTTCCCTAGATGTTGTGGGCGTCATATAAGCTGCTGCTTTAAAGGGACACTGTTTCTTGCCAAGCTGGTCACCATGTTGGTACCCATCGGATTTGGCTGTGCTGATTCGTTGATTTTTTTTCTATGTGAGTGGGGGAGACAAAAGGCAGAACTGCCTGTAGCGAGTGCCTCCCCCAGAGTTGAAAGAGTGACAGGGCCAAAATCAAGGGACGTTCAAGCCAAAATGCCTGGACACACGGAGTTTGAAGCAATTTAAGTCATAGGAAGAGGGAAAGAATGATTCTGGGAGATAGTTCCAGAGCACAGCAGTTGAATAGAAGAAAGTCTGAGAATTACGTTTCACTCTTGGGTTGGAGAGTTGCACAGAGTAGGGGTGGGATTGTGTTGCAAGACGGGTACTACGTACCCTACGTAGAGGAGGTGGTATGCACTGGGATAGCTCCGAGGAACATTGATTATTATAGTAGCGATAGAATAGTGAGAGAGATGCAACATTGCGGCGAAGAGAGAGACATTGCAGAGAGTTGGTGAGTGGGCGGAAGTTAATGATACGAAAGGCTTTCCTTTCTACTTTGTTTAGGAGTGCGGTGTGAGAGGGTCCTCCCCACACATGTGAACAATACTCAATACAAGGATGCACTGTGCCCCTGTACAGAGCAAGAAGCTGTGCAGGGGTAAATTATCCCTTGAGGCGGTTGAGCACACCCAGCTTCTGGGAGGCTGCCTTAGCAAGACTGGTAATATGGTCCTTCCAAATGAGAGCAGAAGAAAAAGAGACACCAAGAATATTGAGAGAAGATGACGGATTGATTTTTGTATTGGTGAAGTGTAAGGGATAGTCCGCTGAGAGTTCTGAATGGGTAGTAAGATGAAGAAATTGGGTTTTGGAAGCATTAAAGGCAACAAGGTTTTCTCTGCCCCAATTGGAAATAGTAGTTAGATCAGAAGATAAGTGTTGCATGGCATCATTAAGGAGAGGTTTTTAGTGCGTTTCCTAGACCTCCATCAAGCTTGAAATTACACCCCCATGACCCCCTTTCAAGATAAATTTGTACATTTTTCGGTAGAAAAATGTCTCGGCCGAAGGCCGGTTCCTCTTAAATTACAGGCTCGCTATCGCTCGCCAGGAAAAAATCGACACCTAAATGGGACGAAAGGTCTTAAAAGTGACATAAATGGGGTTAAAGTTCTTAAAATCGTCAAAATAAAGGGGCGAACGTCTTAAAATCTCAAAAGCAATGGGGCTAAACATGAGGGAGAAAGGGATAAAGACAAAAAATCCCTCAAGTGGAAATCTCCCCTTAAGTTTGTATTTGAGGGATTGCTGGCTGGGGCGTTCAGGAAAACTAATTGAGTAGTGTAAGGTAGAACCGTCTGGCGTATGAATGGATGGGACTGGAGGTACGTAGGCCTACAGTTGAGAAGATCATTTATGAAAATTAGAAAGAGAATGGGAGATAGGACAGAGCCCTGATGTAGGAATAGGTTTTTACACCATACCCGAAAGAGGAGTTATGGAACTCCGATCTTACTTTCAACCATCTTAACAATATTAGCAACGCATCAAAACTTCGTTTGATGCGAAAATAGCCTCCCGAAAATATGCGCTGGGCGGGAATTGAACTCGGGACCCTTGGATTGTGAATCTCATAAGAAGCAGAAAAAACAATGCAAATCAAAAGAAAACGAGATGAACTAGAGAGAGCAGAACTAAACAAGCTAATCAACAATAGACGACGGGAAGAAGAGAGGAAAAAGAAACTTACACACACACACACACACACACACACACACACAGTCCGTAGCCTAGTAGGTAGAGCTCTCGTCTCACACACGAGGGGTCGGGGGTTCAATCCCCGGCCGGGCGGAGACAAATTGGGCTTGTCTCCTTTCATGTGTTAGCCTCAGTTCACCTAGCTGTAAATAGGTACCTGGAATAAGTGGACGACGTTGTGACGTCCCATCTGGGGTTGGCAAAAATGGTACAAGGCGAGATGGGTATCATATGGTTCACCTAAGCTGATGGCTACCTAAGCCTTCGGGCGAGACGGTACCGTCTATAGTGAGAATGGTACCATACAGATCCACCCTAAGCCTTCGTTTCCGATGTCGCCAATTGGCTAAATACAGACTACACACACATCCACAGCCATTCCAACAGTACATAAAACACCTAACATGCATTTCACGCAATACATTCCCAGTTAAGGAGGCGCGATAATAATGAGCTTAGCTCGCATTGCGTGGATTCCCCTTGACGAACAAGTAACTGAGTAACACACATATATATATATATATATATATATATATATATATATATATCCCTTTCAGTACCAGCGACGTCTGTTACATTGTATTTTAGCTACATTTAGGCAAGTTTAAGCAGCTTAGGAAGGATCTGTGGTAGCTAAAAAGGTTGATGGAGATAGTTCGAAGCTTTATAATTGCTAGAGATCCTTCCTACAATGCACAAAATCGCCTAAATATACCAAGAAAAACATTAAAAAGACGTCGCTGGTACTCAAAGGGATATATATATATACAGTATATACTGTATATATATACTGTATATATATATATATATATATATATATATATATATATATATATATACAGTATTGCAATATATATATACAGTATTGCAATAGCTAAACTAATTCTTTTTCACTGCAGATGAAGATATTTGCAGATTACGAATACGAGACGATAATCTGACCTTATAAACCCCTAAAGGTAATTGAAGCTACATCGGAAGTTTTATTATCGGGTTCTTAAATGCCACGACAAGGTTTATAAGGAGTAACCTTAATGAGGCTACTCAATTATTGCCAGAGTGTTTGTTGCAGAAGGTAAGTTTCTTTAACAACATTGCATTGATCATTAATTTAAAGGGGGTCACCGGATATTTTTTCTCTCATTTTCTCTCTTTCTCTGGCTTGTATCCATTCGGCCCCATTCACCCTACTGTTTTAAGACGTTTATCCCCATCCAGGTGTCGATTTTTTCCTGGCGAGCGATAGCGAGCCAGCATTGTATGGACAAAATCCGGCTTCGCCGGAGAAATTTTTCCATCAAAAAATGTACAAATTTAGCCTGCTGTCAAAAACATATTTAAAAAATATGTTGGCTCGCTACCGCTCACCAGGAAAAAATCGACACCTGGATGGGGATAAACGTCTTAAAACAGTAGGCTGAATGGGGCCGAATGGATACAGCCCAGAGAAAGAGGGAGAGAGAGATATAAAAAAAAAAAAAAAAAAAAAAAAAAAAAAAAGGTGGGCCCCTTTACAAATCCATTGGAGAACTAAAGAAATTTCAAAGTGCAGGTGGTGTAGTTGTTGCCTAGGGTAGAAATGTATTGGCCAACGCCGAAGCTCTTTTAGATCTATCCTAAGGCAGCCCCAGACGGTATTGTGCAGCATAATTTACTGGTTCGGCTCAATGTTTTAAGGAAGGGGTTAAATTTGCTCTCTAAGCATTTATCAAATTTTAAAAAACACCCATAAGACCCCCCTTCGATATAAATTTGTAAATTTTTCGGCAGAAAAATGTCCCGGCCGAAGGCCGATTCCCACTTCAAATACAGGCTCGCTATCGCTCGCCAGGGAAAAATAAACACCTAAATGGCACGGGAGGTCTTAATATTGGCAAAGACATGGGGCAAAAGGTCTGAAAATCGCCAAACTAATGGGGCGAATGTCTTGAAATCTCATCACTAATAGGGCTAAACATGAGGGAGGAGGAGGACTCGAAAAACCAACTGCCTCCCCTTAATTCCAGTTATACAGAGACTGACGCTTATAATCAAATAGGTAAGTCAATATTTCTTGGCTTTTAAATTGCGCTTCATATTTCATTCACCGAAAATATATACAGACTAATAACACACATAACAAAAGCCACTCCAACAGCTTCCTCTCTCTCCAACACCCCTTCTCCCCTCTCTACACTCTTCAGAACAACACATAGGAAAAGTAGAATGTAGATACGAGGTGCCGTTGTAAAGGCTTATCCCTCAATACCTTCACCTGACCTGACCTGATGTCGGATTATTCACCCGTTCAATACGATGATTTCTCTCTGCTTCTATTATGGCTAACAGTAGACGATTATATTTAGTTTAAGAAAGGTCTCTCTCTACTTGCCGCAATGTTGCATCTTTTTCACTCTTCTATCGCTATTACTATAATTAGTGTTCTTCAGAGATTTTCAGTGTATACTTCCTCCCTTTCAGAGAGTATGTGGCACCTGCCTTTCAACACATTCCCACCCCTTCTTTTAATTATGATCATGCAAGTCCTCCTTTAGCAAAACTACAGTGGCTAAGCGTTGAGAAGAAATGAGAAGAAATCTTACACAATAAACATCCAGACTGGTACCTGTCCTGGACCACTGCCAATAATATAATTAAGGGGAGACTGACCGTTTGTTTGGTCTATTAATTCATGTATTCATACATTTTTTTAGTTTCCTCTCTAGACCTCCATCAAGCTTATAAAAACACCCCCTAGACCCCCCTTCAAGATAAATTTGTACATTTTTCGGTAGAAAAATTTCCCGGCCGGAGGCTGGTTCCTCTTAAAATTGCAGGCTCACTTTCGCTCGCCAGGAAATAATCGACACCTAAATGGCACGAAAGGTCTTAAAATTGACAACGAAATGGGGCGAAAGGTGTTAAAATCGCCAAACTAATGGGCCGAACGTCTTATAATTTCAAAACTAGTGGGGCTGAACATTAGGGAGAAGGGGGTCCAGAAAAAACGGTCTACCTCCCCTTAATCCTTACTGTACCAGCGACGGTATACAGCCGTCAGTAATAATGTCATTTGTCAGTACCGAGGCCTGGTATAAATGCCCTGGTTGAGAACTTGGCTGAGGCCAAAAGGGACTCGAGGCTCTAGTTCTGACGTTATTCAAGCCAAATCTGTTCTTCGACTTGCCAAGCACTCTTTCATCAGTAATAAATGCACTGAACTATCCAACTCTAGCTCTTCCCAAGCTTTCTGGCATTTTTGTTTTGTTTTTTGTTTTTGTTTTCTATGTGATTGAGGGAGGCAAAAGGCATAACTGCCTATAGCGAGTGCCTCCCCCATAGTTGAAAGAGTGACAGGGCCAAAATCAAGGGACGTTCGAGCCAAAATGCCTGGACACACGGAGTTTGAAGCAATTTAAGTCATAGGAAGAGGGAAAGACTGATTCTGGGAGAGAGTTCCAGAGCTCAGCTGTTGAGTAGAAGAAAGTTTGAGAGTAACGTTTCACTCTTGGGTTGGAGAGTTGCACAGAGTAGGGGTGGGATTGAGTTGCAAAACGGGTACCACGTGCCCTACGTAAAGGAGGTGGTATGCACTGGGATAGCTCTGAGGAACACTGATTATTATAGTAGCGATAGAATAGCGAGAGAGATGCAACATTGCGGCGGAGAGAGAGAGATTGCAGAGAGTTGGTGAGTGGACGGGAGTTAATGATACGAAAGGCCTTCCTTTCAACTTTGTCTAGGAGAGCGGTGTGAGAGGAACCTCCCCACACATGTGAACAATACTCAATACAAGGGTGCACTATGCCCCTGTACAGAGCAAGAAGCTGTGCAGGGGAAAAGAACCCCCTAAGGCGGTTGAGCACACCCAGCTTCTGGGAGGCTGCCTTAGCAAGACTGGTAATATGGTCCTTCCAAATGAGAGCAGAAGAAAAAGAGACACCAAGAATATTGAGAGAAGATGAAGGGTTGATTTTTGTATTGTTGAAGAATAAGGGATAGTCCGCTGGGAGATCCTGACGGGTAGATAGATGGAGAAATTGGGTTTTGGAAGCATTAAAGTTAACAAGGTTTTCTCTGCCCCAATTGGAAATAGTATTTAGATCAGAATTTAAGAGTTCTATGGCTTCATTACGTTTGTCGTTGAGGGATTGCTGGCTGGGGCGTTCTGAAAAACTAATGGAGTAGTGTAAGGTTGAGTCGTCTGCATATGAATGGATGGGAATTAAGGTACAGTTAAGGAGATCATTTATAAAAATTAGAAAGAGAATAGGAGATAGGACAGAGCCCTGAGGAACACCGGAGTTTATAGGGTGAGGAAGTGAACAATGGCCGTCCACAACCGCGGCTAAGGAACGGCCGGAAAGGAAATTAGAGACAAAGGCACAGATGGAGGGATAGAAACCGAAGGAGGGTAGTTTAGAAATTAAAGATTTATGCCAGACTCTATCGAAGGCTTTCGATATGTCTAGTGCAATAGAAAATGTCTCACCGAAGTCCCGAAAGGAGGATGACCAAGAGTTAGTAAGATATGAAAGAAGATCATCAGTAGAGCGACCCTTAAGGAAGCCATACCTGGCGATCTGAGAGCAGATTATGAGAAGAGAAATACTTAAGAAATTTGGAAGCAAGAATAGTTTCAAAAACTTTAGAAAGACAAGAGATAAGAGCAATTGGACGATAGTTGGAGGGTTGAGAGCGGTCACCCTTCTTTGGGACAGGTTGAATGTGAACAAACTTCCAGCATGAAGGGAAGACGTTAGAGGATAGACAGAGACGAAAGAGTTTGCCTAGGCAGGGAGTCAGCACGGAAGCACAGTTTTTGAGAACAACAGGAGGAACACCGTCCGGACCGTACGCCTTATTAGTGTTAAGCCCAGAGAGGGTAGAAAGTACATCTTTAGAAGAGATTAGGATATTAGGCATAAGTAGGCATAAGTAGGCATCTAGCCAAAAACCTCTCCAATAATTTTTCTTCCTCTTTCACTCCCCTTTTCCACTCTGATGGAACGACAATCACTTCTTCCTCTGACAAAGCTGAACTCTTCGCTCAAACTTTTGCTAGAAACTCCACCTTGGATGATTCCGGTGCTATTCCTCCCTCTCCACCTCCCTCTCTCCTACTTATGCCTAATATCCTAATCTCTTCTAAAGATGCACTTTCTACCCTCTCTGGGCTTAATTCTAAGAAGGCGTACAGTCCGGATGGTGTTCCTCCTGTTGTACTTAAAAACTGTGCTTCCGTGCCGACTCCCTGCCTAGGCAAACTTTTTCGTCTCTGTCTCTCCTTTAATGTCTTCCCTTCTTGCTGGAAGTTTGCTCTCATTCAACCTGTCCCAAAGAAGGGTGACTGCTCTCAACCCTCCAACTAGCGTCCAATTGCTCTCATCTCTTGTATCTCTAAAGTTTTTAAACTATTCTTGCTTCCAAATTTCTTAAGCATTTCTCTTCTCATAATTTACTCTCAGATCGCCAGTATGGCTGCCTTAACACTTACGGTGCGGGCATATTTCCGTCTATTTCCGCCATATTAGGGCTCATTCAAGCACTCCTTATTGTGTCTGAATGAAATAAAATGTAGTCAGCCAAAAACTAGAAGAAAATAGCTTCAAAATGACACCAAAACGAGCTTCGTAGCTCGCGGGCTTCACCCGCAGCGCTACCATAGACATTCGCTAAAATTAACAATTATCGCTAATGTCGCGCTACATTTGCCTTTGGCAGGGCTGTATATCTTGCAAGAGTATGGGTCATACTCCTCAGTGCACTGGCCAGCTGGCTGGAGGAAGGACGGATGCCCTGTCGCACTCCCGCTCCCTCGCACTTGATTCTACAGGCTTCACGAGGCTTAAAGCCTGTAAATTACTGTAAATTGCCATGGCGTTCCGGAACGTCTCCTGCAATCAATGGGTTAAGGGTTGCTCTACTGGTGATCTTCTTTCATATCTTACTAACTCTTGGTCATCCTCCTTTCGGGATTTCGGTGAGACCTTTTCTATTGCACTAGACATATCGAAGGCCTTCGATAGAGTCTGGCACAATTTTTAAATTTCTAAACTACCCTCCTTCAGTTTCTATCCCTCCATCTGTGCCTTTGTCTCTAATTTCCTCTCTGGCCGTTCCATAGCTGCGGTTGTGGACGGCCATCACTCACTTCCTCATCCTATCAACTCCGGTGTTCCTCAGGGCTCTGTCCTATCTCCTATTCTCTTTCTAATTTTCATAAATGATCTTCTCAACTGTACATCCAGTCCCATCCATTCATATGCCATGACTCTACCTTACACTACTCAATTAGTTTTCCAGAACGCCCCAGCCAGCAATCCCTCAAAAACAAACGTAATGAAGCCATAGAACACTTATCTGCTGATCTAACTACTATTTCCAATTGGGGCAGAGAAAACCTTGTTGCCTTTAATGCTTCCAAAACCCAATTTTTCCATTTTACTACCCGTCCAGTACTCCCAGAGGACTTTCCCTTATACTTCAACAATACAAAAATCAATCCTTCATCTTCTCTCAATATTCTTAGCGTCTCTTTTTCTTCTGCTCTCACTTGGAAGGACTATATTACTAGTCTTGCTAAGGCAGCCTCCCAAAAGCTGGGTGTGCTCAACCACCTCAAGGAGTTCTTTACCCCTGCACAGCTTCTTGCTCTATACAGGGGCATGGTGCATCCTTGTATTGAGTATTGTTCACATGTGTGGGGAGGATCCTCTCACACCGCACTCCTAGACAAAGTAGAAAGGAAGGCCTTTCGTATCATTAACTCCCGTCCACTCACCAACTCTCTGCAATCTCTATGCAGTAATGTTGCATCTCTCTTGCTATTCTATCACTACTATAATAATGAGTGTTCCTTCAGAGCTCTCCCAGTGTATACCACCTCCTTTACGTGGGGCACGTGGTATCGGTCTTGCAACACAATCCCACCCCTACTCTGTGCAACTCTCCAACCCAAGAGTGAAACGTTACTCTCAGACTTTCTTCTATTCAACAGCTGAGCTCTGGAACTCTCTCCCAGAATCAGTCTTTCCCTCTTCCTATGACTTAAATTGCTTCAAAATCCTTGTGTCCAGGCATTTTGACTGGAACATCCCTTGATTTTGGCCCTGTCACTCTTTCAACTCTAGGGGAGGCACTCGCTACAGGCAGTTCTACCTTTTGCCTCCCTCACACACCGAGAACACAAATGTTGCACAGGAAAATAAAGGTGTCACTGAGGTTGAATTTATGTGTTGGTTTGGTGGGTGGGTATGGCTGCGAAGAAATAATGATAAAATGATATAATATTACCATAGGCAATATCTAATGAGCTTGTCAACAAAATATTTCACTTGCACAACGACAGAATGTGTAGCCTCATCTATGGAGGTCTAGCACATGAGAAGGGAAGTCTGTTGTACAGCCTTCGACTAGCTAATTCTTCGTTCTTGAAATCGTGGGCCAACATCTACGGATCTGCATTTGGCAATTTTTCTTAAATTACAGGCTCGCTATCGCTCGCCAGGACAAAATCGACACCTAAATTGCACGAAAGGTCTTAAAATTGACAAAAATGGGTTGAAAGTTCTTAAAATCATCAAAATAATGGGGCGAACGTTTTAAAATTAGAAAAGCAATGGGGTTAAGCATGAGGGAGAAAGGAGTCCAGAAAAAACTCCCTCAAGTGGAAATCTCCCCTTAACCCGCATGACTTCCACATTATAATATTATCTCAATTGTTTATGCAACATATTTTGGCTGGACCTTTTCCTGCTTTAAGGGGAGTGACCTGCTTTTTGTTATTTTTGTCCTTTTCTCTCTTTCTCTGGCTGGTATCCATTCGACCCCATTCAGCCAACTATTTTAAGACGTTTATCCCCATCTAGGTGTCGATTTCTTCCTGGCGAGCGATAGCGAGCCAGCATTATATGAAGAAATCCGGCTTCGCCGGAGACATTTTTCTATCGAAAAATTTACAAATTTAGCTTGCTGTCAAACAAAAATAAAACAATATGCTGGCTCGCTATCGCTCACCAGTAAAAAATTGACACCTGGATGGGGATAAACGTCTTAAAACAGTAGGCTGAATGGGGCCAAATGGATACAAGCCAGAGAAAGATAGAAAAGGACAGAACCAAAACAGGTCACCCCCCTTAATGTACACATCTGAAGTACCTCATTCATCACACATATCAACACATTACAACTGAGTTGGCTAAAACTCTTCGGGTAGATGCTATTGCCACTTCCTGAAGTACACTCTGATACCATAGTCTGTAACCCACTTATATTTTGTTGTTTTTACTATATTCCAACTACTCCCTCTCGGGCATAGGCTGAGCGCCTGTACATTCAACCTCTAATCATTGAACGGTGAAGCCTGTCAGGTCTCATTCCAATCTAGGGGGTGAGACATGTGAAGCACTTTTTAGCTGCAACCAGTCCCTGCCATCTTGCCGTTGCAGGATGCATGGGGCTTAGTTGCCCACTCACGGCTCGAAGCAGCCCCATCTCTGAAGCTGCCTCGCTTCAGTGCTTCACTGTCTCACCTCCTAGAATCGGACCCTCACTCTCAGAACGCCATTGAGCAATGAACTCACCTAACTAGGCATTGTCCCCCTGTAGCATATTTTGAATATGGGAATATTCATACAGTGCTATTTAAACAGGGAACAATGAGGGTATTTATTTGGCGTTTCGGTGGGTTTTGTGGTAATGCACAGATACTAGGTACAGCACAAATTCCGTCCCAATAATATCTTCTCATTGAAATATCGGGATTCGAACCAGGGTCCATTGGATTACCAGTCTAGTGGCAAGACCACTCCACCACACCTCCTCTAGATGATTCGCTTATTGTCGGTTGACGTCCGAGGCTTTTCACAGACGAGGTGTTGATTGTGTCTGTGAAAACTCGCACACATGTCGTCAAATGCCAGGGGTCGGAGGTTGTCGATCTAAGGTTACAAACATTTCAGTGACAGGTTGCAGAATATTCCATGACTTGTCAGAGACTGCTCGGCGACAAGTTGCATGTAGTCGTAAATTTGACAGAAATATTGGTCACAAGCCCGCAGGCCTATTCCTACAGAAATATTGGTCACAAGCCCGCAGGCCTATTCCTACGGGAAATTAATCTGGAGGCATTCGCCAAACGAAAATCGGGCATGTGGAAAAGCCCCTTTACCCAGATTAAACACTATAATTATACAAAATATAAAATCATAATTTTTTCAGTGCTTAGGGGGAGATTTCCACCTGGAGGATTTTTTTCTGAACCTCTTTCTCCCTCATGTTTAGCCCCATTGCTTGTGAGATTTAAAGACGCTTGCCCCATTAGTTTGGCGATTTTAAGAACCCTCGCCCCATTTCTGTCAATTTTAAGACCATTCGTGCCATTTAGGTGTCTATTTTTTCCTGGCGAGCGATAGCGAGCCTGTAATTTAAGGGGAACCGGCCTTCGGCTGGGAAATTTTTCTACCGAAAAATGTACAAATTTATCTTGAAAGGGGGTCAAGGGGGAGTAATTTTAAGCTTGATGGAGGTCTAGGGAATCAACTAAAAACCTCCCCTTAAGCAACAAGGAGAAAGAAAAACTTCAATATTGTTTTCGGTTGGATGGCACTTGTCAGTCCGTGTGTCCAGGCATTTTGGCTCGAACGTCCCTTGATTTTGGCTCGAACGTCCCTTGATTTTGGCTCGAACGTCCCTTGATTTTGGCTCGAACGTCCCTTGATTTTGGCTCGAACGTCCCTTGATTTTCGGCTCGAACGTCCCTTGATTTTGGCTCGAACGTCCCTTGATTTTGGCCCTGTCACTCTTTCAACTGGGGGAGGCACTCGTTACAGGCAGGTCTACATTTTGTCTCCCTCATCCACATTGAAACAAGAAAGGTGTAAAGTAGGAGAGATGGACAAGACAGAAGAGCAAGGAAGATGTGGCATTAAGGGGAGACGAGTCGCTTTTCTACACCACCTTCTCCCTCATCTTTAGACCCATAAGTTTGGCGATTTTATGAACTTTCGCCCCATTTCTGTCAATTTTAAGACCTTTCCTGTCAATTAGGTCTCGATTTTTCTCCTGGCGAGCTATAGCGAGCCTGTAATTTAAGAGGAATCGGCCTTCGGCCAGGAAATTTTTCTACCGAAAAATGTACAAATTTATCTTGAAAGGGGGTCTAGGGGGCTTCATTTTAAGCTTGATGGAGGTCTAGCGAGGAAACTAGAAAAATAAATAAATAAAAATAATTGACAAAAAGTGAAGGATCTCCCCTTAAGGGGAGGTTTTTAGTTTGGTCCGTAGATATCCATCAAGCTTAAGATTACACCCCCTTGAGCCCCTTTCAAGATAAATGTGTACATTTTTCGGTAGAAAAATTACAGGCTCGCTATCGCTCGCCAGGATAAAATCGACACCTAAATGGCACGAAAGGTCTTAAAATTGACAGAAATGGGTTGAAAGTTCTTAAAATCGTCAAAATAATGGGGCGAACGTCTTAACATTAGGAAAACAATGGGGCTAAACATGAGGGAGAAAGGGGTCAAGAAAAAAATCCCTCAAGTGGAGACCTGCCCTTAAGATAAATTATACTGGCCGATTTTGTGCTGAGAAACTTCCCATGACTAAGTAATTGCAGAAAGCGCATATAGTTCCCAGGAGCCAAGATCAGATGTTGACCTTTGGGTGGCTGCCTGTGATTGGTTGACTGTAACGAGTGTTGAGTGAGTGTGATTGGTTGAGAGAGACGAGTGTTGATTGAGTGTGATTGGTTGAGAGCATTGAGTGTTGTTATTGGTTAATATGTTAACTGAAGACCGCTTGTGATTGGTTGAGAGCATTGAGTGTTGTTATTGGTTGATACGTTAACTGAAGACTGCTTGTGATTGGTGGAGAGCATCGAGTGTTGTTATTGGTTGATACGTTAACTGAAGACCGCTTGTGATTGGTTGAGAGCATTGAGTGTTGTTATTGGTTGATATGTTAACTGAAGACCGCTTGTGATTGGTTGAGAGCATCGAGTGTTGTTATTGGTTGATATGTTAACTGAAGACCGCCTGTGACTGGTTGAGAGCATTGATGATGGTTGATATGTTAACTACTGAACACCGCCTCAGTGCACCTGTGATCATCGGAGCCTCAGACAGAACACAGGTAAGGGCTTTGAAACGGATTTTTTTTTTTTAATTTTGCCAACCAAACAATATATGTTAATTTTACAATCAAATAACGTCATGGTTGCGCCTTTTGAGAACACTCTCTCTTAAGGGGAGATCTTCACTTGAGGGATTTTTTTTCTTTACTCCTTTCTCCCTCATGTTTAGCCCCATTGCTTTTGAGATTTTAAGACAGTCGGCCCATTAGTTTGGCGATTTTAAGAACTTTCGCCCCATTTCCGTCAATTTTAAGACCTTTCGTGCAATGTAGGTGTCGATTTTATCCTGGCGAGCGATAGCGAGCCTGTAATTTAAGAGCAACCGGCCTCCGGCCGGGACATTTTTCTACCGAAAAATGTACAAATTTATCTTGAAAGGGGGTCTAGGGGGTGTAATTTTAAGCTTGATGAAAACGTAGGGAACAAACTAAATACCTCCCCTTAATGGCACCTCGATGGTTATTTTACATACAGTGCAATTATTAGGACGTGTGTTATATTATATAACTATATCTAATGAGGCACAGCCCCACCCCCGCAGCCACAGCCAGGAAGGGACACGCGGAACAGTGGCCACTAACTACCCCGAACCCACCCCACCCACCCACCCACCGAGAACGCTGTGGGCAGGACAGACCGCTCCAGCCTCTTGCCCAACCTTACATACAGTATGGTACGGTCCAGGTTAAGGGGAGGTATTTAGTTTGTTCCCTACGTTTTCATCAAGCTTAAAATTACACCCCGTAGACCCCCTTTCAAGATAAATTTGTAAATTTTTCGGTAGAAAAATTTCCCGGCCGGAGGCCGGTTGCTCTTAAATTACAGGCTCGCTATCGCTCGCCAGGAAAAAAAATCGACACTTTAATGGCACGAAAGGTCTTAAAATTGACAGAAATGGGGCAAAATGTCTTAAAATGTCAAAACTACTAGGGCGAACGTCTTAACATCTCAAAAGCAATGGGGCTAAACATGAGGGAGAAACTGGTCTAGAAAAAAATCCCTCAAGTGGAAATCTCCCCTTACTAAGTGTTGTGTTGTCAGATATTTCACAAAGTTTCGGACACTGACTCCAATACTCTGAGGGATAAGCCCTTTTCCCAGTAACTATAAAGAGGACCGATAACACTTGTTGAGCGATACCCACTGGCATCCATGACAACACTGTCTTAAGGGGAGATCTCCACTCGAGGGATTTTTTTCTTGACCCCTTTCTCCCTCATGTCTAGCCCCATTGCTTTTGATATTATAAAACGTTTGCCCCATTAGTTTGACGATTTTAAGAAGTTTCACCCCATTTATGTCACTTTTAAGACCTTTCGTCCCATTTAGGTGTCGATGTTTTCCTGGCGAGCGATAGCGAGCCTGTAATTTAAGAGGAACCGGCCTTCGGCCGGGACATTTTTCTACCGAAAAATGTACAAATTTATCTTGGAAGGGGGTCAAGGGGGTGTAATTTCATGCTTGATGGAGGTCTAGGAAACACACTAAATACCTCCCCTTAACACCCCCAATTGTACCCCCATAAAGGTGATTGTCGCTTAGGAGTGTGTGACAGTTTTATTGTCAAATGTTAAGTATATTATATAATAAATATTAATAATTAGATATTAGTGAAGATTTGAGTGATACTTTGATACTACTAGACAAGAGTGGGTTTATTTGGTAAGCTAGGAGACAACTCTGGTGACTTGCGAGTGTCGTTCTTTAAAAGGAAGTTGGAGCCGTAGACATCGGTATAAAACAGACATGCAATAATAATGTAGGTTGTTGTTGAATAAGATGTATGTTAAGGGGAGGTATTTAGTTTGTTCCCTAGACCTCCATCAAGCTTAAAATTACACCCCCTTGAGTCCCTTCAAGATAAATTTGTACATTTTTCGGTAGAAAAATGTCCCGGCCAAAGGCCGGTTCCTCTTAAATTACAGGCTCGCTATCGCTCGCCAGGATAAAATCGACACCTGAATTGCACGAAAGGTCTTAATATGGGGTGAAAGTTCTTTAAATCGCTAAACTAATGGGGCAAACGTTTTATAATATCAAAAGCAATGGGGCTAAACATGAGGGAGAAAGGGGTCAAGAAAAAAAATCCTCAAGTGGAGATCTGCCCTTAATTTGGTTGTATGTACTTATATAATTATGTACAGTCGCGCTAATAAGTCATGTCCCAACTATAATTACGTTTGGCTTGCTCTGTGCTGTATTAATGTCTGTCAGATGTTGAATAGGGTGGGTAAGTGTAGAAATATGTTTGTATATTTCACTTGGTATGAAGAAATTAAGCTAATATATTGCTGATACCAATTATTGATCAAAACATACTTGGTGCCGAGACATCACTTATTAGCGCGACTGTACTAGGATCATATTTTAGCTGGTAACTCTGCTAAATTTCGCTGTAAACGTCTCCAACTTCCTTATAGCCTGAAACTCGCACGGAGACAACAGATTCCAAACTTCCGCACCATGGTATTTTATGGATGGTTGGGATTGTCTGAAAGTCATTAGGGGAATATTTAAAGAATTGAGGTTTCTTAAGGGATCCTACCTCGTTTTTTTTTCTTCTCTTTCTCTCACTCTTTCTTTGGTTTGTATCCATGCGGCCTACTGTTTTAAGACGTTTACCCCCATCCAGGTGTCAATATTTTCCTGGCGACCCAGCATATATATATTTTTGTTTTGACAGCAAGCTAAATTTGTGCATTTTTCAACAGAACAATTTCTTCGGCGAAGCCGGATTTCTTCATACAATGCTCGTTCGCTATCGCTCGCCAGGAAACTATCGACACCTGGATGGGGATAAACGTCTTAAAACAGTTGGCTGAATGGGGCCGAATGGATACAAGCCAGAGAAAGAGAGAAAAGGAGAGAAAGATAACAAAAAACCGCCGGTGACCTCCCTTAATGCATACCTTCCATTTTCCCGATGACTAAAATAATTCCACATTGTTACAAAGTTAGCTCTACAAAAGATGTTAATATCTTCAAACTTTAAGAGATTAAGGGCAGGCAGTTGATTGCTCGAGTCCTCCTCCTCCTCCTCCCTCATGTTTGGCCCTATTAGTTATGAGATTTCAAGACATTCGCCCCATTAGTTTGGCGATTTTCAGACCTTTTGCCCCATTTTGTTGCCAATATTAAGACCTTTCGTGCCATTTAGGTGTCGATTTTTTTCCTGGCGAGCAATATCAAGCCTGTAATTTAGAAGGAACCGGCTTTCAGCTGGGCCATTTTTCTACCGAAAAATGTACAAATTTATCTTGAGAGGGGGTGTTATTCAAAGCTTGAAGGAGGTCTAGGGAGGAAACTAAACCAAAGATATATTAGTGTGCATATTATTATTATATTTCTAGACCCCCTTCTCCCTCGTGTTCAGCATATTAGTTTTGAGATGTTAAGACGTTCGACTCATTAGCTTGGGGTTTGTATAACTTTACACCCCATATCTTTGTCAATATTTAGACCTTTCGTGCCATTTAGGTGTCGATTTTTTACTGGCGAGCGATAGCAAGTCTGTAATTTTGTGAGTAACCTGGTGCTTAACGTCTCTCTTGGGAGCTGGCAGTGGCAAGCTGGGTGGTGGGTACGGCGTTGTGTTAGGAGTACTTCCAGGTAGCTAGGGCCAAGGTTAAGAGTTGTATCTCTTAAGGGGAGGTATTTAGTTTGTTCCCTAGACCTCCATCAAGCTTAAAATTACACCCCCTCGAGTCCCTTTCAAGATAAATTTGTACATTTTTCGGTAGAAAAATGTTCCGGCCGAAGGCCGGTTCCTCTTAGATTACAGGCTCGCTATCGCTCGCCAGGATAAAATCGACACCTGAATTGCACGAAAGGTCTTAATATGGGGTGAAAGTTCTTAAAATCGCTAAACTAATGGGGCAAACGTTTTATAATATCAAAAGCAATGGGGCTAAACATGAGGGATCCCAGAAAGGGGTCAAGAAAAAAATCCCTCAAGTGGAGATCTCCCCTTAACCTTGGCTAGTATAGGGCATGTCGCGGTATGGGGGGGGGGGGGGGTAGACCAGCGCTTGTACAGTCGCGCTAATAAGTGATGTCTCGGCACCCAAGTATGTTTTGATCAATAATTGGTATCGGCAATATCTAAGCTTCATTTCTTCATATCGAGTGAAATATACAAACATGTTCCTTCACTTACCCACCCTATTCAACATCTGACAGACATTAAGGGGAGATATCCACTTGAGGGATTGTTTTCTTGACCCCTTTCTCCCTCATGTTTAGCCCCCATTGTTTTTCTAATATTAAGACGTTCGCCCCATTATTTTAACGATTTTAAGAACTTTCGACCCATTTCTGTCAATTTTAAGACCTTTCGTGCCATTTAGGTGTCGATTTTATCCTGGCGAGCGATAGCGAGCCTGTTATTTAAGAGGAACCGGTTTTGAGCCGGGACATTTTTCTACCGAAAAATGTACAAATTTATCTTGAAAGAGACTCAAGGGGGTGTAATTTTAAGCTTGATGGAGGTCTAGGAAACAAACTAAATACCTCCCCTTAATACAACACAGAGTAAGCCAAACGTAATGACACCTGGGCCATGACTTATTAGCGCGACTGTACCCTTATTGTTGTTCCGGCACACACTGGGAATCCGGGAATGGCTACCGACTGACTCACTATAGTCTATTCGCTGTAAGTAGGCGATACAGCATGATCTCTATCCTCTGTAATTCAAAAAGGGCTGGAGCAAACAGGCTGCACATTTCCACATCTATTCCTTGACCGACTCTTCCCAAATGGTAGATATATTAGCTTGATTACTGTAGCCATATTTGAGTTACAGAGGTTAGAGGACAGGATTTATCGCCTACTTACAGCGAATAGACTAACTGACTATAATTATAACCAAATGTATATATATATATATGTGCATATGTGTTGGTAATATAGTAACCACTAGCAGGGGTACCCGGCGTTGCCCGAGTTTAAATTCTAGCATAATCACCACCACTACTACTACCATAATCACCATCATCAATCACTACTACCACAATCATCACAATACTACTACTACCATAATCACCATCACTACTACTACCATAATCACCATCACTACTACTACCATAATCACCATCATCAATCACTACTACCACAATCATCACAATACTACTACTACCATAATCACCATCACTACTACTACCATAATCACCATCACTACTACTACCATAATCACCATCATCAATCACTACTACCACAATCATCACAATACTACTACTACCATAATCACCATCACTACTACTACCATAATCACCACCACTACTACTACCATAATCACCATCATCAATCACTACTACCACAATCATCACAATACTACTACTACCATAATCACCATCACTACTACTACCATAATCACCATCACTACTACTACCATAATCACCATCATCAATCACTACTACCACAATCATCACAATACTACTACTACCATAATCACCATCACTACTACTACCATAATCACCATCACTACTACCACCACTACTACTACCATAATCACCATCATCAATCACTACTACCACAATCATCACAACACTACTACTACCATAATCACCGGCCTCGACCTCCCTGTGCCTCATTAAACGGCGACCTCGATTTGGGGCGCTAAATGACCTCCGATTTTGGATCTGACCTCATCCGTACCCCCATTTTGGGGGGCTGCGAACAACTTTCGTTCTATACACCTTTTCGATCGGAGGCCTCCTTCTGCCCCAAACGGTAATTTTTTTTTTTTTTTCCCAATTTCGGCCTCGAAACGACCTCCGATCGTGGCCTCGCCCCCTCTATGACTTGACCCAGGTCAATTGACACCCATATGCAAAGTTTCAGCTCCCCAGGTCCAAAACTGCGGCCGCCTATTAAGAACACACAGACAGACAAACAGTCACACGAACTGATTTAATAATATAGATAGTAATATACCTGGTTTGTGTTTTGCTTACAGAGTTCAACATGGAAGCTCTTGGTGTTGTTATGATGACAATGCTACTGGTGGGATCCTGGGCTGCCTTCACGCCAACACATCTACATAATCAAGCTTCACCCTCTCAGCTCATAAGTAACCCCGTCGAAAGTAGTGCTATGTCTACTAATTTGGAAAGTACTGCTATGTCTACTAGTTTGGAAAGTAGCGCTACGTCTATTAATTTGGAAAGTAGCGCTACGTCTATTAATTTGGAAAGTAGCGCTATGTCTACTAATTTGGAAAGTACTGCTATGTCTACTAGTTTGGAAAGTAGCGCTACGTCTACTAATTTGGAAAGTAGCGCTATGTCTACTAGTTTGGAAAGTAGCGCTACGTCTACTAATTTGGAAAGTAGCGCTATGTCTACTAATTTGGAAAGTAGCGCTACGTCTACTAATTTGGAAAGTAGCGCTACGTCTACTAATTTGGAAAATAGCGCTACGTCTACTAATTTGGAAAGTAGCGCTACGTCTACTAATTTGGAAAGTAGCGCTATGTCTACTAATTTGGAAAGTAGCGCTACGTCTACTAATTTGGAAAGTAGCGCTACGTCTACTAATTTGGAAAATAGCGCTACGTCTACTAATTTGGAAAGTAGCGCTACGTCTACTAATTTGGAAAGTAGCGCTACGTCTACTAATTTGGAAAGTAGCGCTATGTCTACTAATTTGGAAAGTAGCGCTACGTCTACTAATTTGGCCTCTAAGTCTACCAAGATAACGATAGAGTCCGAGGCTCTAAAGGACCTCCTGGTGACCCTTGTCCAACGGGAACTAGCCATGTGTAGCCTGGTCTTCATCCACGACGGGTCCTTGTATTACAGCCTCGCCGTTCAAATGATCCTCCAGCTACTACCAAACCCCCGGCAGGTAAAATATATACTCATATATACGGTACCTATTGTTTAAGGGGAGGCAGTTGGTTTTTCGAGTCCTCCTCCTCCCTCATGTTTAGCCCTATTAGTTATGAGATTTCAAGATATTCGCCCCATTAGTTTGGCGATTTTCAAACCTTTTGCCCAATTTCTTTGCCAATATTAAGACCTTTCGAACGATTTAGGTGTCTATTTTTTCCTGGCGAGCCATAGCGAACCTTTATTTGAAGAGGAATCGGCCTTTGGGCAGGACATTTTTACTACCGAAAAATGTACAAATTCATATCGAAGGGGGGTCTTTTGGGTGTTTTTTTAAAAGTTTGATAGAGGTTTAGAGAGCAAACTAAACCCCTTCCTTAAACCATTGATCCGAACCAGTAAATTATGCTGCACAATACCGTCTGAGCTCCCTTAACACCATCAACCATGCGATAAGTTGCTTGATAAATTTATGCCCCTGCCAGATGACTTGTCTCAACCTCTACTCATGAGAGGGGCGAAACAAGCCAATGTCAGTCTATGTGGTACCTGGGTTGTGCTGTGTAATGTATAATGCTGGCTTCAGGGGGGTCACCGGCTTTTTTTTTTATCTTTCTCTCCTTTTCTCTCTTTCTCTGACTTGTATCCATTTGGCCCCATTCAGCCAACTGTTTTAAGACGTTTAATCATATCTAGGTGTCGATTTCTTCCTGGCGAGCGATAGCGAGCCAGCATTGTATGGAGAAATCCGGCTTCGCCGGACACATTTTTCTATCGAAAATGTACAAATTTAGCTTGCTGTCAAAACAAAAATATATATATACTGGCTCGCTACCGCTCGCCAGGAAAATATTGGCACCTGGATGGGGGTAAACGTCTTAAAACAGTAGGCTGAATGGGGCCGAATGGATACAAGCCAAAGAGAGAGGGAGAGAAAGAGAGAACAAGCCAGGTGGGCTAATGAAGATAAACGAGCTCGCCTAGATATTTCTTTAAGGGAAGATTTCCACTTGAGGGATTTTTTTCTTGAGTCCTTTCTCCCTCATGTTTAGCCCCATTGTTTTTCTAATTGTAAGACGTTTGCCCCATTATTTTGACGATTTTAAGAATTTTCAAACCATTTCTGTCAATTTTAAGACCTTTCGTGCCATTTAGGTGTCGATTTTATCCTGGCGAGCGATAGCGAGCCTGTAATTTAAGAGGAACCGGCTTTCAGCCGGTACATTTTTCTACCGAAAAATGTACACATTTATCTTGAAAGGGGCTCAAGGGGGTGTAATCTTAAGCTTGAAGGATATCTAGGGACCAAACTAAAAACCTCCCCTTAAGGTTGTGGATGTGAGGACCAAGGCAACAGATGTGGGGAAGGTGATACTATGGTCTGCACCGATCTGCCGTGGGTACTTCCTAATGTTGGACCAGCCGCAACATCTGGCCGCCTGGGTTGATGACACCAAGAACCACCACCACCACTGGGATTACTCGGGAAGGTACGGTCGCGCTAATAAGTCATGTCCCAGCTGCAATTACGTTTGGCTCGCTCTGTGCTGTATTAATGTCTGTCGGATGTTGAATAGGGTGGGTAAGTGTAGGAACATGTTTGTATATTTCACTCAATTACGTTTGGCTCGCTGTGTGCTGTATTAATGTCTGTCGGATGTTGAATAGGGTGGGTAAGTGTAGGAACATGTTTGTATATTTCACTCAATTACGTTTGGCTCGCTGTGTGCTGTATTAATGTCTGTCGGATGTTGAATAGGGTGGGTAAGTGTAGGAACATGTTTGTATATTTCACTCAATTACGTTTGGCTCGCTGTGTGCTGTATTAATGTCTGTCGGATGTTGAATAGGGTGGGTAAGTGTAGGAACATGTTTGTATATTTCACTCAATTACGTTTGGCTCGCTGTGTGCTGTATTAATGTCTGTCGGATGTTGAATAGGGTGGGTAAGTGTAGGAACATGTTTGTATATTTCACTCAATTACGTTTGGCTCGCTGTGTGCTGTATTAATGTCTGTCGGATGTTGAATAGGGTGGGTAAGTGTAGGAACATGTTTGTATATTTCACTCAATTACGTTTGGCTCGCTCTGTGCTGTATTAATGTCTGTCGGATGTTGAATAGGGTGGGTAAGTGTAGGAACATGTTTGTATATTTCACTCAATTACGTTTGGCTCGCTCTGTGCTGTATTAATGTCTGTCCGATGTTGAATAAGGTGGGTAAGTGTAGGAACATGTTTGTATATTTCACTCAATTACGTTTGGCTCGCTGTGTGCTGTATTAATGTCTGTCGGATGTTGAATAGGGTGGATAAGTGTAGGAACATGTTTGTATATTTCACTCAATTACGTTTGGCTCGCTCTGTGCTGTATTAATGTCTGTCCGATGTTGAATAAGGTGGGTAAGTGTAGGAACATGGTTGTATATTTCACTCGATATAAAGAAATGAAGCTTAGATATTGCTGATACCAATTATTGATCAAAACATACTGGGTGCCGAGACATGACTTATTAGGCCGACTGTACTGCTTAAGGGGGGATGGGCCGGTTTTCTGGACCACTTTCTTTCTCCCTCGTGTTTAGCCCCATTAGTCTTGAGATTTTAAGATGTTCGGCCTATTAGTTTGACGATTTTTAACACCTTTCGCCCCATTTCGTTGTCAATTTTAAGACCTGTCCTGCCATTGAGGTGTCGATATTTTTCCTGGCGAGCGATAGCGAGCCTGAATTTTTAAGAGATACCGGCCTTCGGCCGGGCCATTTTTCTACCGAAAAATGTACAAATTTATCTTGAAAGGGGGGTCTAAGGGGTGTTTTTCTAAGCTTGATGGAGGTCTATAGCGAGGAAACTAAAAAATACAGGAATAAATGCATTAACAGACCATAAAAACGGCCCATCTCCCCTTAAGCCGGTATCACACGAGCGCTTTTTCCCACAACATTTATCCTCAACACTGGTCTGGCAGCTTATGAGGTCAACATTTATAATATTCCTATCATCTAAATTCATCTACCATCAGCCTAGTTCCCGATGCCAGTGCAAAATATTCCAGAAATGTTGCCAGAAAAATGTTGATTATCGAATGTTGACTATAAAAGCTCTCGTGTGATACCGGCTTAAGGGGGGTGACCTGCTTTTTGTTATTTCTGTCCTTTTCTCTCTTTCTCTGGCTTGTATCCATTCGGCCCCATTCAGCCAACTATTTTAAAACGTTTATCCCCATCTACAGTAGGTGTCGATTTCTTCCTGGCGAGCGATAGCGAGCCAGCATTATATGAAGAAATCCGGCTTCGCCGGAGAATTTTTTTTATCGAAAAATGTACAAATTTAGCCTGCTGTCAAACAAAAATTAAAAATATGCTGGCTCGCTACCGCTCACCAGTAAAAAATTGACACCTGGATGGGGATAAACGTCTTAAAACAGTAGGCTGAATGGGGCCAAATGGATACAAGCCAGAGAAAAAGAGAAAAGGACAGAAATAACAAAAAGCAGGTCACCCCCCTTAAGTTAACCCTTTGAGAGTGTATTCTGTCCTGATAGCGTAATGCATAAGTGCGCGGAATTTCGGTGTGAGTAAACTATAGTCTATTCACTGTAAGAAGGCGAGAAATCATGACTTCTAACGTCTGTAACTCTCTAGCCCAAGAGTGAACAGATTTTCCCAGTTTTTCTTCTGCTCAAATAAGTGAGCTCTGACACTCTTTCCAGAACGCATTGCCTTTTGTCTCTTTCATGCACATAGGAATAATATAGACAAATCTACAGAGAAGGGATTCAATTTTCCGCCAGGTGAAACTTGAATTGAGAATGTCGCAGTGCTATAATATGCCTGTCAAACACCTATTTTTGCCAATATTTCATTGCAGTGTAATGTCAAATAACGCCGTTTTTTTGTTTATATTAGGTTTGTAATGGTTTGTGATTCTGTGAAGCAGCTGGATACTTTGGTGATGTCTTCTACTGGAAGGCACACAGAACACATCCTGGGTGTTGTTAAGGTAAGCACACACACAGAACACAGAACACATCCTGGGTGTTGTTATGGTAGTCACACACACAGAACACATCCTGGGTGTTGTTATGGTAGTCACACACAGAACACATCCTGGGTGTTGTTATGGTAGTCACACACAGAACACATCCTGGGTGTTGTTAAGGTAAGCACACACACAGAACACATCCTGGGTGTTGTTATGGTAGTCACACACACAGAACACATCCTGGGTGTTGTTATGGTAGTCACACACACAGAACACATCCTGGGTGTTGTTATGGTAGTCACACACAGAACACATCCTGGGTGTTGTTATGGTAGTCACACACACAGAACACATCCTGGGTGTTGTTATGGTAGTCACACACAGAACACATCCTGGGTGTTGTTATGGTAGTCACACACACAGAACACATCCTGGGTGTTGTTATGGTAGTCACACACAGAACACATCCTGGGTGTTGTTATGGTAGTCACACATAGAACACAGAACACATCCTGGGTGTTGTTAAGGTAAGCACACACACAGAACACATCCTGGGTGTTGTTAAGGTAAGCACACACACAGAACACATCCTGGGTGTTGTTATGGTAGTCACACACAGAACACATCCTGGGTGTTGTTAAGGTAAGCACACACACAGAACACATCCTGGGTGTTGTTAAGGTAAGCACACACACAGAACACATCCTGGGTGTTGTTATGGTAGTCACACACAGAACACATCCTGGGTGTTGTTAAGGTAAGCACACACACATAACACATCCTGGGTGTTGTTATGGTAGTCACACACACAGAACACATCCTGGGTGTTGTTATGGTAGTCACACACACAGAATACATCCTGGGTGTTGTTAAGGTAAGCACACACACATAACACATCCTGGGTGTTGTTATGGTAGTCACACACAGAACACATCCTGGGTGTTGTTATGGTAGTCACACACACAGAACACATCCTGGGTGTTGTTAAGGTAAGCACACACACAGAACACATCCTGGGTGTTGTTATGGTAGTCACACACAGAACACATCCTGGGTGTTGTTATGGTAGTCACACACAGAACACATCCTGGGTGTTGTTATGGTAGTCACACACACAGAACACATCCTGGGTGTTGTTAAGGTAAGCACACACACAGAACACATCCTGGGTGTTGTTATGGTAGTCACACACACAGAACACATCCTGGGTGTTGTTATGGTAGCCACACACACAGAACACATCCTGGGTGTTGTTATGGTAGTCACACACACAGAACACATCCTGGGTGTTGTTATGGTAGTCACACACACAGGACACATCCTGGGTGTTGTTATGGTAGTCACACACACAGAACACATCCTGGGTGTTGTTAAGGTAAGCACACACACAGAACACATCCTGGGTGTTGTTATGGTAGTCACACACACAGAACACATCCTGGGTGTTGTTATGGTAGTCACACACACAGAACACATCCTGGGTGTTGTTATGGTAGTCACACACACAGAACACATCCTGGGTGTTGTTAAGGTAAGCACACACACAGAACACACAGAACAAGGGACTGGAGTTCTCGAAAGGGGGGCTTTAGTCCTGGTTGTGATTAACCTATTAAACGCGAAAATGCCCTAGGGGCAACGGTACATATTTGTGAATTTCTAGCCTTGGGTTCTGACAGAATTTGTTATATTTACAGTATAAAGCATTATTTTTTTTCAATGTGCTTTTATTTTACATATATGATGAATATATGAACCTTGAAGAGTGATAAAATAACATATGAATCTTGAAGAGTGATAAAATAATATATGAACCTTGAAGAGTGATAAAATAAGTGGGAAAAGCATTTGGGTGGTGAAAATCGTAAATATTCGCCAACCGGTCTTATTCTCAAATTTCTCAGGCGGGAGGAAGCGAGACATACACCCTCCTCTCTCTCTCTCTGACTCGACTGAGCCAAGCAGGAGGTGTCTCAGTGTTATATAATGACTTATGCAACCTACTTGTGCTACATTACCGCGGGAGAGAAAAATAACCGATAAATGATGAAAATAAGAGGTAAAATAGGTGATAATTGAGGGGGGGAGGGTGAGAAACATATGGATGAGTGGTAGGAAGTACTAGAGGGGAATTATCTCACCTAATGACATATTCCTTTGTTTTGAGAGCCCCTGGGGTGTTTTGGAAGTTTTTGTCTATGGTCTTGCTCCCGTATCGCGTTCGCTATGGTGACCCTTTCGTGAGGCCTATCGCGGTTTTTGGGTTAAGGAAGACGTATGGGGTTCCCGAGCAAGACAACCTCTGGGTTTATACTCCCAATATACCTGGGGGTCTCGGGGACTCTTGTTACGTCTGGGGTTCCCAAGCAAGACAACCTCTGGGTTTATACTCCCAATATACCTGGGGGTCTCGGGGACTCTTGTTACGTCTGGGGTTCCCGAGCAAGACAACCTCTGGGTTTATACTCCCAATATACCTGGGGGTCTCGGGGACTCTTGTTACGTCTGGGGTTCCCGAGCAAGACAACCTCTGGGTTTATATTCCCAATATACCTGGGGGTCTCGGGGACTCTTGTTACGTCTGGGGTTCCCGAGCAAGACAACCTCTGGGTTTATATTCCCAATATACCTGGGGGTCTCGGGGACTCTTGTTACGTCTGGGGTTCCCGAGCAAGACAACCTCTGGGTTTATACTCCCAATATACCTGGGGGTCTCGGGGACTCTTGTTACGTCTGGGGTTCCCGAGCAAGACAACCTCTGGGTTTATATTCCCAATATACCTGGGGGTCTCGGGGACTCTTGTTACGTCTGGGGTTCCCGAGCAAGACAACCTCTGGGTTTATACTCCCAATATACCTGGGGGTCTCGGGGACTCTTGTTACGTCTGGGGTTCCCGAGCAAGACAACCTCTGGGTTTATATTCCCAATATACCTGGGGGTCTCGGGGACTCTTGTTACGTCTGGGGTTCCCGAGCAAGACAACCTCTGGGTTTATATTCCCAATATACCTGGGGGTCTCGGGGACTCTTGTTACGTCTGGGGTTCCCGAGCAAGACAACCTCTGGGTTTATACTCCCAATATACCTGGGGTCTCGGGGACTCTTGTTACGTCTGGGGTTCCCGAGCAAGACAACCTCTGGGTTTATATTCCCAATATACCTGGGGGTCTCGGGGACTCTTGTTACGTCTGGGGTTCCCGAGCAAGACAACCTCTGGGTTTATACTCCCAATATACCTGGGGGTCTCGGGGACTCTTGTTACGTCTGGGGTTCCCGAGCAAGACAACCTCTGGGTTTATATTCCCAATATACCTGGGGGTCTCGGGGACTCTTGTTACGTCTGGGGTTCCCGAGCAAGACAACCTCTGGGTTTATACCTGGGGGTCTCGGGGACTCTTGTTACGTCTGGGTTTTTATATTCCAATATACCTGGGGGTCTCGGGGACTCTTGTTACGTCTGGGGTTCCCGAGCAAGACAACCTCTGGGTTTATACTCCCAATATACCTGGGGGTCTCGGGGACTCTTGTTACGTCTGGGGTTCCCGAGCAAGACAACCTCTGGGTTTATATTCCCAATATACCTGGGGGTCTCGGGGACTCTTGTTACGTCTGGGGTTCCCGAGCAAGACAACCTCTGGGTTTATACTCCCAATATACCTGGGGGTCTCGGGGACTCTTGTTACGTCTGGGGTTCCCGAGCAAGACAACCTCTGGGTTTATATTCCCAATATACCTGGGGGTCTCGGGGACTCTTGTTACGTCTGGGGTTCCCGAGCAAGACAACCTCTGGGTTTATATTCCCAATATACCTGGGGGTCTCGGGGACTCTTGTTACGTCTGGGTTCCCGAGCAAGACAACCTCTGGGTTTATACTCCCAATATACCTGGGGGTCTCGGGGACTCTTGTTACGTCTGGGGTTCCCGAGCAAGACAACCTCTGGGTTTATATTCCCAATATACCTGGGGGTCTCGGGGACTCTTGTTACGTCTGGGGTTCCCGAGCAAGACAACCTCTGGGTTTATACTCCCAATATACCTGGGGGTCTCGGGGACTCTTGTTACGTCTGGGGTTCCCGAGCAAGACAACCTCTGGGTTTATATTCCCAATATACCTGGGGGTCTCGGGGACTCTTGTTACGTCTGGGGTTCCCGAGCAAGACAACCTCTGGGTTTATACTCCCAATATACCTGGGGGTCTCGGGGACTCTTGTTACGTCTGGGGTTCCCGAGCAAGACAACCTCTGGGTTTATATTCCCAATATACCTGGGGGTCTCGGGGACTCTTGTTACGTCTGGGGTTCCCGAGCAAGACAACCTCTGGGTTTATACTCCCAATATACCTGGGGGTCTCGGGGACTCTTGTTACGTCTGGGGTTCCCGAGCAAGACAACCTCTGGGTTTATACTCCCAATATACCTGGGGGTCTCGGGGACTCTTGTTACGTCTGGGGTTCCCGAGCAAGACAACCTCTGGGTTTATATTCCCAATATACCTTGGGGTATACACTTGGGGGTCTCTGGGGCTCCGGTCACGTTCTTCCTGACTTTAAGGTGAGCTTAATAATTCTCATGGGTTGATAGCCTCTAGAGCCCTATTTGAACTAACTAACTAACTTGCCTTACCTATTGTAAAGTGAATATTGCAGGTCTATTGGTGATATCTGATTCTTGATCATATGTGTAACGTCTCGATTTGTATATATGTATTGTATATATGTAATGTATATATTTATTGTATATATGTAATGTATATATGTATTGTATATATGTAATGTATATATGTAATGTATATATGTAATGTATATATATAATGTATATATGTATTGTATATATGTATTGTATATATGTAATGTATATATGTATTGTATATATGTATTGTATATATGTATTGTATATGTGTATTGTATATATGTATTGTATATATGTATTGTATATATGTATTGTATATATGTATTGTATATATATATGTATTGTATATATGTATTGTATATATGTAATGTATATATGTAATGTATATATGTATTGTATATATGTAATGTATGTATTGTATTGATGTATTGTATATATATATATATATATATATATATATATGTATGTATATTGTATATATGTATATATGTATTGTATATATGTATTGTATATATGTAATGTATATATGTAATGTATATATGTATTGTATATATGTAATTATATGTATTGTATATATATATGTATTGTATTTATGTATTGTATTTATGTATTGTATTTATGTATTTATGTATTGTATTTATGTATTGTATTTATGTATTGTATTTATGTATTGTATTTATGTATTGTATTTATGTATTGTATATGTGTATTGTATATATGTGTATTGTATATATGTATTGTATATATGTATTGTATATATGTAATGTATATATGTATTGTATATATATATATGTATTGTATATATATATGTATTGTATATATATATATATATGTATTGTATATATATATGTATTGTATACAGTATATGTATTGTATATATATATATATTTTTTTTAAAGAGACAATGAACGGAGGAAGGAAAAACACAGATAACACAAAAAGGTCCACGTGCCTAAACTCTAAAGGCATGTACAAAATGTACAAATTTAGCTTGCTGTAAAAACAAAAATATATATATATGCTGGCTCGCTACCACTCGCCAGGAAAATATTGACACCTGGATGGGGGTAAACGTCTTAAAATAGTAGGTTGAATGGGGCTGATTGGATACAAGTCTAAGAGAGAGGGAGAGAAAGAGAAAAGAAAAAAGCGAGGTGGGCTCCCTTAAGTTCATTAACGGGAGGTATTTAGTTTGTTCCCTAGACCTCCATCAACCTTAAAATTACACCCCCTTGAGTCCCTTTCAAGATAAATTTGTACATTTTTCGGTAGAAAAATTTCCCGGCCGAAGGCCGGTTCATCTTAAATTACAGGCTCGCTATCGCTCGCCAGGATAAAATCGACACCTAAATGGCACGAAAGGTCTAATATGGGGTGAAAGTTCTTAAAATCGCTAAACTAATGGGGCAAACATTTTATAATATCAAAAGCAATGGGGCTAAATATGAGGGAGAAAGGGGTCAAGAAAAAAATCCCTCAAGTGGAGATCTCCCCTTAAGGCATCAGAAAGGATGATGATGGCTAAGACAGAATAGTTAGCATTATTGTGTACATCACCTCATACCTCACCTCATACCTCATACATCACCTCATACCTCACACATCACCTCATACATCACCTCATACCTCATACATCACCTCATACCTCATACACCTGATATTACTACAGCTAACTTATATTACAACTACTGCATAGGTACAATCGCGCTAATAAGTCATGTCTCGGCACCAATTATGTTTTGATCCATAATTGGTATCAGCAATATCTAAACTTAATTTATTAATCTTGAGGGGGATATAGAAACCTATTCCTACACTAACCCACCCTATTCAACATCTGACAGACATTAATACAGCACAGAGCAAGCCAAACGTAAGGACAGCTGAGCCATGACTTATTAGCGCGACTGTACACTCGGATGCCATAGTATCTAGCCCACCTGTAAGAATTCGTGGACCCCCCCCACCCCCCTATGATTTTCCTTATGCAATTTTAACTATCTGGATTGAATTTTAGATATAACTTGCTTTTTAATAAATAGTAACATAGTTTTGTAGTTGATTTATAGAACATAATATTGATAAGTTGGTTTCCAGAGATATACTTCCATAGTTAGAAATAGGTGAATATTTATGAGTGGGTTAGAGACTATGGTATCCGAGTGTACATACCTCCGAACTGACATTTCCTGCCACCATAACATACACCTAATTATTATCATAGAGATACTGTCTCCCACTCAACATTACCTTCTAGGATAACTTATAGCGCCCACAGCTCGCCTATTATCATTATGTTAGAGTACACCCTACCTAAGCATGTATTTTGATATTAGTAAATAACTAAGAGGTACTCAAGTAAAACGAAAAATGGATAATATTATCACTCAATGAATGTGGCTAACGGTCAAATTCTATGCCCTTTATACTCCAGGATAGAGGAGCCAATACATTCTATATAGGCCTATAGTTGGCGATGGGCTGGTCTATCAGAGTGAGACCTGAGCGATCTCTGCCATACCCATAGCTTACTCTGACTGTTCCTTTTACTTATATATTTTCTAGATCTCAAGTGACGGCGTCTCTTCCGTGGATTGACCTCCCAATCTACCAAGATTGGAAGCTAAAGCGTCACATTATTCCTTTGCCCCTCAACTTTCTCTTCATAATTGGTGAGGGGCACAGGGCCCTGGGTGGGGCTTTGGTTTCCCGGGCGTTTACGCACCCTCTCAGCTCCCCGCCATGGAGTGGCTTCGGTCACCCAGGCTTTATTGTGATTTGCAGGGAGGGTTCTGTGGGGGCGCTCGTTTATGGCCTTGGCCTTACTCGGGGCCTTGGGGCTGTTCGGCCAGGCAGCTTGGGGAACAACAACAACATATAGGCCTATAGTTAATGTATTTTTTTTTTTATTATTTTTTTTTATAATTTTTATACTATGGAAGTACAGTATAGCACTGTTCAGAAATGATAAGAGGTGGTAAGAGGGGCAGTGGAGGGTGTACGGTCGCGCTAATAAGTCTTGTCCCAGCTGTCATTACGTTTGGCTTGCTCTGTGCTGTATTAATGTCTGTCATGTAGGAACATGTTTGTATATCTCACTTGAAATGAATAAATCAAGTTTAGATATTGCTGATACCAATTATTGATCAAAATATACTTGGTGCCGAGACATTACTTATTAGGCCGATTGTACAGTAATGTGTTGGTCCACCACCAGGGTGACCGGGAGGGACAGTGGAGGGTGTACAGTAATGTACTGTACTGGGGATCTGGTGTACGTCCAATCACCACCTGGCGACACAACAGGTTCACGACTCACACCACAACTCTCTTCCCGGATAAGATGGCGGATCTCAGAGGGGCAGTCCTTGAGGTAAGTCAACATCTTTATCTTCGAGTATGTTTGTATTTCTGTTTGTGTCCCTCTAGCCCCCAAACCCTTGGAACTATGGAGATTAGACTAGGTATGGGCTTCCTAGGGCTACCAGAATAGGTTATAGTGAAATATTTTTTTATTTGTATTTCTATTGTTATCAACCCTAAATTCGCGGTGGACGTCATATGACAGGAGAGAGAATATTGCCCACCCCTGGGGCGCCTGTCATATGACGGGTACCATTTTGAAGCCATTATGAGCCCTGAGAGAGAGATTGAGCATTGCAGAGACGATAGGCGGCCTTGGACCTCTCCTCACGGCGGCGTGGAGTTCACTGAGACACCTCCCAAACCTCTCTTTCTAACACACCCTCCCTCGCACACGGAAAACCGCCCAAATCCCTTATATTTACCGATTCTATCCTTCAGTTAAACGATCGTTGCAAGATAACCAGAAATCGTACAGGGATGATTCAGATCTCATTGGAAAGCTCTATCTTTGCACTTTCACGGATATATAATTGTATTACGCTCTGGCTCTTGTTTATGCATGAAAAAGAGCGTGGAATTTTCGGCAAATATACCCGTCAGGCGCTGCCATGATACACCCCCTCCCACCCGCTCATAGGGAGTTAAATACACACTTCTGCATAAATTGCTAAAGTTGGGTGTGTATATATGTTATGACAGGCAGTTACTACATACTATTGAAGTATGTTATAGCAATTAATTCATGCCTCTTTCATTCCAAGTCGCAATCCTTAGACTGTCCATGGTTGGTCAAAGATAGTCAACATTAGGTCCGTCCGGTTCCGAGGCCGTTTGTTCATTATTCGTTGCTGTAGATTTGCTTACGGGTGGAGGGTCACAAGCCCACCAACCTAACCTCTTTAGTCGCCTTTTACGACACACACGCAGGAGGCATGTGGAGCATATTCTACTCCCTTACCTCAGGGGTAAAAACATATTATGAATGTAGTATATCATGGTGAAATTGTTAATTCATCTGATTTGTCATATGATATATACCAAATCACAGTCGTACTCCGTTTATATTAATTTTATCTCCTACTTATGTTCGCACAGATATCTACCTTCAAATTTGAACCAGCCATTATGTACCACTACAACAGCAACGGGTCCCTGGCGTTCCGGTATGGTGTGGACATTGCCTTAGTGGAGGACCTGGGGTATGCTCTTAACTTCACACCCAGCTTTTCTGAACCACCTGATGGTAAGTTTGGCACCATACCAGCCATTCTCAGCTATAGTCATCAGAGTAAAGCAGCTGTCACACAACCACTTTATCAGAAATTATTGATAGATCAGAAGATAAGCTTAGTGTGTTAGGGCCTCACCACATGAGTTTTTGAGTGATTGCATGGCGAGTCATTCTGGAAAACTAGTTGAATAGTGTAAGGTAGAGTCATCAGCATATGAATGAATAGGACTGGAGGTGCAGTTGAGAAAATAATTAATGAATATTACAAACTGGAGACTGGACAGAACCCTGAGGAACACCGGAGTTGATAAGTTGAGGAAGTGAGTGATGGCCGTCCACAACCACATCTATGCAACGACCCAAGAATAAATTAGAGACAAAGGCACAGATGGAGGGATGGCAACCCTAGGAGGGTACTTTAGAAATTAGAGATTTGCGCCAGGCTCTATCAAAGGCTTTCGATATGTCTAACACAATAGAAAAGGTCTCACCAAATTCCCCAAAAGAGGATGAGCAAGAGTTAATAAGATAAGAAAGACAATCATCAGTAGAGTGACCCTTAAGGAAAGCATACTGGCAATCTGAAATTAGATTATGGGAAGACAAATGCTTAAGAAATTTTGAATTCAGAATAGTTTCAACAAATTTAGAGATACAAGAAATGAGAGCAATGGGACAATAGTTAGAGGGTTGAGAGCGGTCACTCTTCTTTGGGACAGGTTGAATGAGAACAAACATCCAATAAGAAGGAAAGAGGTTAGAGGAAAGACAGACGAAAGAGTTTGCCTAGGCAGGCAGTCAGCACGGAAGAACAGTTTTTTAGTACACCAGGAGGAACACCAACCAGTCTGTACGGCTTCTTAGTATTTAGCCCAGAGAGGGTAGAAAGTACTATCAACGACAAAAGTTTGTTCCCCCAACCAGCCACTGTGTGAATCCAAAACACCTGGGGTCCAAAACACGAAGCATTTGTTTGGTGTAAATGGCACTTCTTTCAGATGCTTCGTATTCGACCCCCAGGTGTTTCGGATTCACACAGTGGCTGGTTGGGGGAACGAACTATTGTCATTGATTGTACATCCTTAGAAGAGATTATGATATTTGGCATAAGTAAGAGAGAGGGAGGTGGAAAGGGAGGACCAGCACCGGAATCATCCAAGGTGGAGTTTTTAGTGAAAGTTTGAGCGAAGAGTTCAACTTTGTCAGAAGTGTTACTTTCAGAGTGGAAAAGAGGAGGGAAAGATGACGAAGTACAATTGTTGGATAGGTTTTTGGTTAGATACCAGAAAGCTTGGGAAGAGCTAGAGTTGGAAAGTTCAGAATATTTATTATTGATGAAAGAGTTTGGGGAGTCGAAGAATAGGTTTGGCTTGATTCCGTGTAGAAACAAACATTATGAGATTCTTGAGTTTGAAGGTGATGGTACCGTTTGAATGCTTCCTTCTTATTGTGGACGGCACATCAATTAAGGGGAGGTATTTAGTTTGTTCCCTAGACCTCCATCAAGCTTAAAATTACACCCCATTGAGTCCCTTTCAAGATAAATTTGTACATTTTTCGGTAGAAAAATTTCCCGGCCAAAGGCCGGTTCCTCTTAAATTACAGGCTCGCTATCGCTCGCCAGGATAAAATCGACACCTGAATTGCACGAAAGGTCTTAATATGGGGTGAAAGTTCTTAAAATCGCTAAACTAATGGGGAAAACGTTTTATAATATCAAAAGCAATGGGGCTAAACATGAGGGAGAAAGGGGCCAAGAAAAAAATCCCTCACGTGGAGATCTCCCCACAAATTGAACAAATATATGTCGGACATCTGGCTTCTGTGAGCGTGCCTATTGATACACATCTGGCTTCTGTGAGCGTGCCTATTGATACACATTTCTCTCCCTACAGGCGAAACTTGGGGCTACGAGATGAGTAACGGATCATGGACTGGACACATTGGTACTTTGCTGCGAGGTGAATCTGACGTCATAGTGTCCAACTTGTTCATGTCAAGTGGTCGCGCTGAACTCATCGATTTCACTGCTCCCTACAAAGTCGATGTAAGTTTTAGTGGTATAATCCTTCGTAGCGGGAGACCTGTACTTATCATCTCAATAATTTGGTAATGTTACAATATATTTTCACATTTTACATCCATAAATAGTCCACTAATATACCAGTTTAGGTTAAGTTAGGTTTTGGTTAGGTTAGGTTAGGTTTTGATAGGTTAGGTTAAATATATTGTTCAATATTTCTTAGTAAATAGACATCTGAAAAACAGTTCTACCCGCTACACAGGATCTTTTAAGCCGGAGTCACATGAGCCGTTTTTCGAGCAATTATGGTCTGGCAGCTTCAAATATTACACTTTATCAGAATTCAGCCTCCTAACATACTTTACCTTCAGTCTAGTTACCGATACCAGTGCAAAAAAGTCCCTAAATATAACGAGAAAAAACTTGCTCTTGAAAATGTGACTGAAAAATCGCGCGTGTGACAGCGGCTTACCGTTTTAGTTTACACTCTTAAGCCGGTGTCACACGAGCGATTTTTCCGTCAATTTTTACGGGCAATTGTTGTCTGGCAGCTTCAAAATACAAGTTCCATAAGAATCAAACTAGCTAACATAATCTACCTTCGATCTAGTTTCCGATTCCAATGCAAAAATATCCCTAAATATCACCAGAAAAAACTTGCTCATGGAAAATTGACGGAAAAAGCGCTCGTGTGACAGCGGCTTTATCATCTGCTGCCTACAAAACACATAATAAGAAATGCACATCAATTATACAGTAGCCTATATCTGTAAAACATCAATTATACAGTAGCCTATATCTGTAAAACATCAATTATACAGTAGCCTATATCTGTAAAACATCAATTATACAGTAGCCTATATCTGTAAAACATCAATTATACAGTAGCCTATATCTGTAAAACATCAATTATACAGTAGCCTATATCTGTAAAACATCAATTATACAGTAGCCTATATCTGTAAAACATCAAATAACAAATATAGGTTTCCAATAGAGAAATCGCACACAAGAAGGAAAGGCAAATGGGGTGAAAAATGGGGCGAGAAATGAGGTGAAAAATGGGGTGAGAAATGCATTATATTGCCATGAGATTAGCCTTATACTGTGTGTTGTACTGAGAGAGAGAGAGAGAGAGAGTGAGAATGAGAGAAGAGAGAATGAGAGAGAGAGAGACGAGAGAAAGTGTGTGAGAGAGTGAGAATGAGAGAGAGAGAGACGAGAGAGAAAGTGTGTGAGAGACAATGAGAGAGAATGAAAGAGAGACGAGTGTGAGAATGAGAGAGAGGAGAGAATGAGAGAGACAATGAGAGAGAGAGAGAGAGAAAGTGTGTGAGAGAGAGACGAGAGAAAGTGTGTGAGAGAGAGACGAGAGAGTGAGAATGAGAGAGAGAGACGAGAGAGAATGTGTGAGATAGACAATGAGAGAGAAGAGAGAATGAGAGAGACGAGAGTGAGAATGAGAGAGAGAAGAGAATGAGAGAGAGAGAGAGACGAGAGATAAAGTGTGTGAGAGAGAGAGACGTGAGAATGAGAGAGACAATGAGAGAGAGAGAGAGCGAGCTACCATCAATAATATTAAGAAAATATGTATGAGCCAAACCCAAGGCTTTAGTCTCTTCGGTTTCAATATGAAGCCATTTTACTTTGCTAACTTAACCCTTTCACACACAGGACACCATATGAGCCTATTCTGGGATACTTTAATGGGGGATGGGCCGGTTTTATGGACCACTTTCTCCCTCATGTTTAGCCCCATTAGTTTTCAGATGTTAAGATGTTTGCCCCATTAGTTAGTCGATTTTAAGAACTTTCGCCCCATTTCTTCGTCAATATTTAGACCTTTCGTGCTATTTAGGTGTCGATTTTTTTCCTGGCGAACGATAGTGAGCCTGTAATGTTGGCGGCCGGGAATTTTTTCTACCGAAAAATGTACAAATTAATCTAGAAGGGGAAGCTAATGGATTTTTTTTTTTTTTAATTCGATGGAGGTCTAGGGAGGAAACTAAAAAAATAATAAATATATGCAAAAAAAAAAAAAAAAAAAAAAATGCCCAAAATTCCCTGTATGACTCTTCCCAAATGGTAGAGTCTATTATTCGTGATTTAGTTATAGAGGTTAACCCCTTGGGGATTTTGACAGCATATTTTGGCTCTCCTTAGACGAGTTAAGGGGAGACTGGCGGTTTGTTTGGTCTATTAATTAATTTATTCATATATTTTTTTAGTTTCCTCCCTAGACCTCCATCAAGCTTAGAAAAACACCCCCTAGACAAATTTGTACATTTTTCGGAAGAAAAATGTCCCGGCCCAAGGCTGGTTCCTCTTAAAATTGCAGGCTCGCTATCGCTCGCCAGGAAATAATCGACACCTAAATGGCACGAAAGGTCTAAAAATTGACAACGAAATGGGGCGAAAAGTGTTAAAATCGCCAAACTAATGGGCCGAACGTCTTATAATCTCAAAAATAGTGGGGCTAAACATTAGGGAGAAGGGTGGGCCCAGAAAAACGGTCTGCCTCCCCTTAATGAAGATCTGTGGCAATGATAAGGGTTAAGTTGATCTCAATTAACCCTCTGACTTCCACAGATCCTTTCTAATCTGAATAAAATTGATTAATAATAGTCAAAAATTTTTTTTAACCCTTTAAAGCTCTGACGCGTTTTAGCAGTTTATTTTGGCTATCATTAGACGATTTTATGCAGCTTAGGAAGGATCTGTGGGTATTAAAAGGGTAAATACTATCTCAATCAACCCTTTGACTTCCATATACCGTTACTGAGCTGAATAAAATCGTCTAATAGTAGCCAGAAACAGAACAGAAATGCGTATTGGAGCTTGAAAGGGTTAAAGCTTCAATACACGTTTCTGTTCTGTTTCTGGCTACTATTAGACAAATTTATTCAGATTAGGAAGGGTATATGGAAGTCAGAGGGTTGATTGAGATAGTATTTACCCTTTTAACCCTCGTCTAGCGGGGGGGGGGGGGGGGAGGCTTATTTGGGCATATTCAGGCCCTCCTGAATAATAAATCAAGTATCTGCATGAAAAGAAATGTATTCAGCAAAAAACTAGGCGCTAAAAGCTTCAAAATGAGATCAGAACGAGCTACGTAGCACTCGTGGTTCTCATACAGTGGTACCAGTAACATGGGAGTTTAGCGTATATCGGTATATTTTTCCCAGCTACGCTCACTACTGGCCTCTCGAGAACACAGGGAGGGCGAGTCAGTGGGCGGCGGTAGGCCCTGGGAGTCAGACGTGTGGCCCGCTGCACTGCCGGCCATTTGCACTCGATTTTAACCCCTTAAAAGCAACAATAATGCTCCTAACTTGCTGCAAATTGGTGCCCGGCTATAGCCGGGCGCCGCTCTTTAAGGGTTTAAGCGTTTCAAAGGGTTAATACGTCATCGGATCTTCTAAACCGGAGTCACACGAGCCGTTTTTAAGAGCAATTTTTACCGGCAATTATGGTCTGGCAGCTTAACCCTTCCTACCCGGTCTGCCTTAGGTAAGGACAGCTCGAAAGAAGGGCCGCTACCCGGTATGCCTTACCTAAGGCAGCAGCTTAATAGCCTAATTAAGCTTGGTCTGAACACCGTGCGTACGACGTATGTCAACAAACCCAAGCGTTGCGTCACCGCACCTCCTAAAATAAGAAGAAGACTCTTCAATGTTATTGTTCGGACGTCAGACGAAATTAGTGTCTGAAAAGCCCCCATATTGGCAACATCTCTGCAATATTGGCTCCACTGAAATCGTCATCACAACTGAACCAGTTGACTTACAGAGCTCTACTCAACGCCAAAATACAGATTGAAAACCGCACTACGATTATAGAGGAGTGGGAAAGTTCTAGCAGTGAAAATAAACATAAATACGGTAGCCTAGGCCTAGACGTTTTTCAGCCATTTCGCGCCGGGTAGGGGCGACCGTCATTGGGTAATACAGCCCGGGTAGGAAGGGTTAAAAATTACGCTGTATCAAAATTCATCCGCCTAACATACTCTATCTTCAGTCTAGTTACCGATACCAGTGCAAAAAAGTCCCGAAATATAACGAGAACAAACTTGCTTATGGAAAATTGACGGAAAAATCGCCCCTGCTAGTTCAGTTTAAAAAAGGCCTCCTGCAATTAACAGGCTTCGAACTACCTCACTCATCCCTCTTGATCATTAGGTCCTCAAATCGTCTAAACATAGGTAGAAGGACCTTTTATAACCTGTAGCAAGAATAGCTTGAGTCCAACAAACAGCAACACTAGGATTAAGACGAACAACAGGACCAGAACGGGAATTGCGTAATCTGTCCGTAGAGTCCGGTTCACCTTAACCTTCTCGTCCTCCTTCTTCACCTCAACCTTCTCGTCCTCCTCTTTCACCTCAACCTTCTCGTCCTCCTCCTTCACCTCAACCTTCTTGTCCTCCTCCTTCACCTCAACCTTCTTGTCCTCCATCACCTCAACCTTCTCGTCCTCCTCCTTCACCTCAACCTTCTTGTCCTCCTCCTTCACCTCAACCTTCTTGTCCTCCATCACCTCAACCTCCTTCGCCTCAACCTTCACCTTTCGTCCTCCTTCACCTTCTATATCTTCGCCCACCAGGTTCATTATCGGCTTCATGTTTCTGCTCTATAAATAATATGGCGCATCTGGAACCTAATAGCTCTCCCACTCCCAAGACTACTGAGAACTCCGTACAAGATCCGAGAACTGCTCCTTCCAGTTATACTTCGCCTTTCATGCCTCCTCCTCGTCTAATTTTACCTTGAGCCTCTCGTCCAAGGGTGGGTTTATCATGAAATTGGTTTCGATGTCTAGGGACACTCCCCACCCCTCGCTCCGGTACCTGAAGGGGAGGCCCTAGGTCAAAACCCCGGTGAGGGCCCCAAGCGGGACCTTGAGCTGCCCGAGGACCTTAGAGTCCCTATACCATTTCACCTAGACCTCGGTTTTGTCCTAGTGATCCTACAGCAAGCGGTTTCCTAATGACCAGTCGTAAAAGTACCACTCGATGCGGCCCTCCAGATCTATCCTGCCCCACTTCTGCTTGAGAGTGAACTTCGTCTTGTGTATGTTGATCTTCTCCTTGAACCTGAAGCAGCAGATCCTCTCCGGCTTGAGGATGGAGATGCTCACCTTGTTGGGACTCTTGAAGGTCTTTGGGTGGGTCAACCTGCCGTGCAGAATTCCTATGTTTTTATCCATTTTTGATTTAATTTTTTCTTCTAAAGAAGTAGTAGTCAAATGCACGAAATTTAAAATGTTACCTAATGATATATTGTAAACGGGATTGCCACACAAGCATAAAATTAAGCCGGTATCACACGAGAGCCTTTAAAGTCAACATTCGATGATCAACATTTTTCTGGCAACATTTCTGGAATATTTTGCACCGGTATCGGAAACTAGACTGTTGATAGATGAATTTAGGTGACCGACATATTCTAAATATTGACCTCATAAGCTGCCAGATCAGTGTTAAGGATAAATGTTGAGTGAAAAAGCGCTGTGTGATACCGACTTTATTAAGAATGGTTGAGCATAGCAAGATTCTGCACAAACGCATGCACACTGATGCAACGTGGGGTTATCGATCTAAGTCTTCGTAGCGCAATGGATAAATGCACTGAATTTCGGTGTGAGCATCCTAGGTTCGAATCCCTGGACTGCCACATGTATTTGTTAATTTCATTAAGGGGAGATATCCACTTGAGGGATTTTTTTCTTGACTCCTTTCTCCCTCATGTTTAGCCCCGTTGTTTTTCTAATTTTAAGACGTTCGCCCCATTATCTTGCCGATTTTAAGAACTTTCGACCCATTTCTGTCAATTTTAAGACCTTTCGTGCCATTTAGGTGTCGATTTTATCCTGGCGAGCGATAGCGAGCCTGTTATTTAAGAGGAACCGGCGCTCAGCCGGGACATTTTTCTACCGAAAAATTTACAAATTTATCTTTAAATGGGCTCAAGGGGGTGTAATCTTAAGCTTGATGGATATCTAGAAACCAAACTAAACCCCCTTCTGTACTGGTGACGTCTTGGATTCTATATCAGCTACATTGAGGCGGTTCTGTTTAGCTTAGGAAGGACATATGGTAGGTACAAGGATTAAGAGGGGTGACCTGTTTTTGTTCTGTCCTTTTCTATCTTTCTCTGGCTTGTATCCATTTGGCCCCATTCAGCCTACTGTTTTAAGACGTTTATCCCCATCCAGGTGTCAATTTTGTACTGGTATACATACATACATACATACATAGTTCAGGTACAATTAAATTATTTCTTTGCCGTCTTGATTGTGGTAGCAGTAGTGATGGTGGTGGTGATTGTGGTAGCAGTAGTGATGGTGGTGGTGATTGTGGTAGCAGTAGTGATGGTGGTGGTGATTGTGGTAGCAGTAGTGATGGTGGTGGTGATTGTGGTAGCAGTAGTGATGGTGGTGGTGATTGCGGTAGCAGTAGTGATGGTGGTGGTGGTGATTGGGGTAGCAGTAGTGATGGTGGTGGTGACTGGTAGTAGTAGTGATGGTGGTGGTAATTGTGGTAGTAGTGATGGTGGTGATTGTGGTAGTAGTAGTGATGGTGGTGGTAATTGTGGTAGTAGTGATGGTGGTGATTGTGGTAGTAGTAGTGATGGTGGTGGTAATTGTGGTAGTAGTGATGGTGGTGATTGTGGTAGTAGTAGTGATGGTGGTGGTGATTGTGGTAGTAGTAGTGATGGTGGTGGTGATTGTGGTAGTAGTAGTGATGGTGGTGGTGATTGTGGTAGTAGTAGTGATGGTGGTGGTGATTGTGGTAGTAGTAGTGATGGTGGTGGTGATTGTGGTAGTAGTAGTGATGGTGGTGGTGATTGTGGTAGTAGTAGTGATGGTGGTGGTGATTGTGGTAGTAGTAGTGATGGTGGTGGTGATTGTGGTAGTAGTAGTGATGGTGGTGGTGGTGATTGTGGTAGTAGTAGTGATGGTGGTGGTGATTGTGGTAGTAGTAGTGATGGTGATTGTGGTAGTAGTAGTGGTGGTGGTGGTGATTGTGGTAGTAGTAGTGATGGTGGTGGTGATTGTGGTGGTGGTGATTGTGGTAGTAGTAGTGATGGTGATTGTGGTGGTGGTGATTGTGGTAGTAGTAGTGATGGTGGTGATTGTGGTGGTGATTGTGGTAGTAGTAGTGATGGTGGTGGTGATTGTGGTGGTGGTGGTGATTGTGGTAGTAGTAGTGATTGTACAAATTCAAGAACATCTGTTTTGACTGACCGTCGCATTCACGCACCGAATGTAAGTTACAAGTTTGGTAAAAATCCGTCGAAAGGTCTAGGAGTTTTCAGACAGATCAGACAGATAGACATTTCGGCCGGCATGGTACCACTATACGGGGGGTGGGGGGGGGGGGTTAATAAGGTGTCAGTCGTGCTAAAAGGGTTAAGGGGAGATGTCCACTGCAGGGATTTTTTTCTTGACCCCTTTATCCCCGATCATGTTTAGCCCCATTGCTTTTGTTATTTTAAGACGTTCGCCCCATTAGTTTGGCTATTTTAAGAACTTTCGCCCCATTGCTGTCAATTTAAAGACTTTTCGTGCCATTTAGGTGTCGATTTTATCCTGGCGAGCGATAGCGAGCCTGTAATTTAAGAGAAATCGGCTTTCAGCCGAGAAATTTTTCTACCGAAAAATGTAAAAATTTATTTTGAAAGGGGCTCAAATGGGTGTAATCTTAAGCTTAAAGGATATCTAGGGACCAAACTAAAAACCTCCCCTTAAATTCTCCCCAGATGACGTGTTTCCAGACGAGGATGGAGCCCCCACTGCCCCGCTGGCACGCCCTGGCCTTCCCCTTCCATCCCTGGACCTGGATGGCTATTATGCTCGGGCTTATTGGCTCCGGCCCCGTCCTCTATCTTCTGGCCTATGCTAACCAATTTGGGTTAGTTTGAATAGCTTGTTGGACCATACTCATATCAAATCATCCTCTCCCTCTCTCTCTCTCTCTCTCTCTCTCTCTCTCTCTCTCATGGATCAATTTTAAGGGGAGGTTTCCACTTGAGGGATTTTTTTTCTAACTTCCTTCTCCCTCATGTTTAGCCCCATTGCTTTTGAGATTGTAAGAAGTTTGCCCTATTAGTTTGGCGATTTTAATAACTTTCGCCCCATTTCTGTCAATTTTAAGACCTTTCGTGCCATTTAGGTGTCGATTTTTTCCTGGCGAGCGATAGCGAGCCTGTAATTTAAGAGGCGGAAGATTTTTCTACCGAAAAAAAAAATTCTACCGAAAAATGTACAAATTTATCTTGAAAGGGGGTCAAGGGGGTGTAATTTCAAGCTTGATGGAGGTCTAGGAAACACACTAAAACCCTCCCCTTAACTCCTCACCCCTAAATTAACCCTCTCCCCCAAAAAAACAAAAAACAAAAACAAGAAACGTTTTTGCTTGATCTTCACGATACTCCCTGCGAGACACGCTGGTTACCTGACGAGGACCCATTCAGTCAGTACCAGGGACCGTCCTTTCCATTCAGTACCAGGGACCGTCCTTTCCATTCAGTACCAGGGACCGTCCTATCCATCTCATTCTGACAAGTGTTAGACGATTTTATTCAGCTTAAGAAGGACCTAGAGCAATAGTTAAGGGGAGGTTTCTAGTTAGTTCCCTAGACCTCCATCAAGCTTAAAATGTCACCCTCTAGGCCCCCTTTCAAGATAAATGTGTACATTTTTCGGTAGAAAAATTTCCCGGCCAAAGGCCGGTTCCTCTTAAATTACAGGCTCGCTATCGTTCGCCAGGAAAACATAGACACCTAAATTGCATGAAAGGTCTTAAAATTGACAGAAATGGGGCGAAAGTTCTTAATTATGGTACGAATGTCTTAAAATATCAAAAGCAATGGGGCTAAACATGAGGGAGAAAGGGGTCCAGAAAAAAAATCCCTCAAGTGGAGATCTCCCCTTAAGAGCTTCAAACTATCTCGACCAACCCTTTTTGCCGACCACAGATCCTTCCTAAGCTTCAATATAATGTCGTCTAAACCCAGCTGGAATAAAATATATCACACGTCGCTGGTACTCAAAGGGTTAAGGGGTGTGTGACCGGCTTTTTGTTATTTCTGTCCTTTTCTCTCTTTCTCTGGCTTGTATCCATTCGGCCCCATTCAGCCAACTATTTTAAGACGTTTATCCCCAGCTAGGTGTCGATTTCTTCCTGGCGAGCGATAGCGAGCCAGGAAGAAATCCGGCTTCGCCGGAGACATTTTTCTATCGAAAAATGTACAAATTTAGCCTGCTGTCAAACAAAAATAAAAAATATGCTGGCTCGCTACCGCTCACCAGTAAAAAATTGACACCTGGATGGGGATAAACTTCTTAAAACAGTAGGCTGAATGGGGCTAAATGGATACAAGCCAGAGAAAGATAGAAAAGGACAGAACAAAAACAGGTCACCCCCCTTAAGGGGAGATGGTTCACTTTTTGGGCGATTTTTGCATGTATTCATTATTTTTCTAGTTTCCTCCCTAGACCTCCATCAAATTTAAAAAAAAACACATTAGATCCCCCTTCTAGATTAATTTGTACATTTTTCGGTAGTTCTTCCAACATTACAGGCTCACTATCGTTCGCCAGGGAAAAAATCGACACCTAAATAGCACGAAAGGTCTAAAGATTGACGAAGACATGGGGCGAAAGGTCTTAAAATCGACAAACTAATGGGGCAAACATCTTAACATCTGAAAACGAATGGGGCTAAACACGAGGGAGAAAGTGGTCCAGAAAAGTGGCCCATGTCCCGTTAACCCCTTATTCACCAGCGGAGTCATTTTCAATTGTTCTATAGCAATGGACAGACTATGTAGTGCAGTTTAAGGGGAGAATTCCACTTAAGGGATTTTTTTTCTTTACCCCCTTCTCCCTCATGTTTAGCCCCATTCCTTTTGCGATTTTAAGACGTTCGCCCCATTAGTTTGGCGATTTTAAGAACTTTCACCCAATTTATGTCACTTTTAAGACCTTTCGTGCCATTTAGGTGTCTATTTTTTCCTGGCGAGCGATAGCGAGCCTGTAATTTAAGAGGAACCGGCCTTCGGCCGGAACATTTTTCTACCGAAAAATGTACACATTTATCTTGAAAGGGGGTCAAGGGGGTGTAATTTCAAGCTTGATGGAAGTCTAGGGAACAAAGTAGAAACCTCCCCTTAAGGGGGGATGGTCTTACTTATTTGTTCATTTATGTACACAGACTAAACACACATAACAAAGCCACTCCAACAGCTTCCTCTCTCTCTCCAACACTCCCTCCTCCCCTCCTCTCTACACTCTTCAGAACAACACATAGGCAAAGTATGTATGAATGTAGCTACGAGGAGCCGTTGTAAAGGCTTAACCCTCTCCGACATATGACGCGATTTTGAGCCTATTGGGGATACTTTAAAGCCTTTGTTACCATCAGGGGTATTTAGAAACCTTTAGTTTAGTTAGTTCAACCTCTGCAGTTGTCTTTGAGTTAGCTGTGTTGAGCCTATTGGGGATACTTTAAAGCCTTTGTTACCATCAGGGGTATTTAGAAACCTTTAGTTTAGTTAGTTCAACCTCTGCAGTTGTCTTTCAGTTAGCTGTGTTGAGCCTATTGGGGATACTTTAAAGCCTTTGTTACCATCAGGGGTATTTAGAAACCTTTAGTTTAGTTAGTTCAACCTCTGCAGTTGTCTTTCAGTTAGCTGTGTTGAGCCTATTGGGGATACTTTAAAGCCTTTGTTACCATCAGGGGTATTTAGAAACCTTTAGTTTAGTTACTTCAACCTCTGCAGTTGTCTTTGAGTTAGCTGTGTTGAGCCTATTGGGGATACTTTAAAGCCTTTGTTACCATCAGGGGTATTTAGAAACCTTTAGTTTAGTTACTTCAACCTCTGCAGTTGGCTTTGAGTTAGGTGTGTTGAGCCTATTGGGGATACTTTAAAGCCTTTGTTACCATCAGGGGTATTTAGAAACCTTTAGTTTAGTTACTTCAACCTCTGCAGTTGTCTTTGAGTTAGCTGTGTTGAGCCTATTGGGGATACTTTAAAGCCTTTGTTACCATCAGGGGTATTTAGAAACCTTTAGTTTAGTTACTTCAACCTCTGCAGTTGTCTTTGAGTTAGCTGTGTTGAGCCTATTGGGGATACTTTAAGCCTTTGTTACCATCAGGGGTATTTAGACACCTTTAGTTTAGTTACTTCAACCTCTGCAGTTGTCTTTGAGTTAGCTGTGTTGAGCCTATTGGGGATACTTTAAAGCCTTTGTTACCATCAGGGGTATTTAGAAACCTTTAGTTTAGTTACTTCAACCTCTGCAGTTGTCTTTGAGTTAGCTGTGTTGAGCCTATTGGGGATACTTTAAAGCCTTTGTTACCATCAGGGGTATTTAGAAACCTTTAGTTTAGTTACTTCAACCTCTGCAGTTGTCTTTGAGTTAGCTGTGTTGAGCCTATTGGGGATACTTTAAAGCCTTTGTTACCATCAGGGGTATTTAGAAACCTTTAGTTTAGTTACTTCAACCTCTGCAGTTGTCTTTGAGTTAGCTGTGTTGAGCCTACTGGGGATACTTTAAAGCCTTTGTTACCATCAGGGGTATTTAGAAACCTTTAGTTTAGTTACTTCAACCTCTGCAGTTGTCTTTGAGTTAGCTGTGTTGAGCCTACTGGGGATACTTTAAAGCCTTTGTTACCATCAGGGGTATTTAAAAACCTTTAGTTTAGTTACTTCAACCTCTGCAGTTGTCTTTGAGTTAGCTGTGTTGAGCCTATTGGGGATACTTTAAAGCCTTTGTTACCATCAGGGGTATTTAGAAACCTTTAGTTTAGTTACTTCAACCTCTGCAGTTGTCTTTGAGTTAGCTGTGTTGAGCCTATTGGGGATACTTTAAAGCCTTTGTTACCATCAGGGGTATTTAGAAACCTTTAGTTTAGTTACTTCAACCTCTGCAGTTGTCTTTGAGTTAGCTGTGTTGAGCCTATTGGGGATACTTTAAAGCCTTTGTTACCATCAGGGGTATTTAAAAACCTTTAGTTTAGTTACTTCAACCTCTGCAGTTGTCTTTGAGTTAGCTGTGTTGAGCCTACTGGGGATACTTTAAAGCCTTTGTTACCATCAGGGGTATTTAGAAACCTTTAGTTTAGTTACTTCAACCTCTGCAGTTGTCTTTGAGTTAGCTGTGTTGAGCCTATTGGGGATACTTTAAAGCCTTTGTTACCATCAGGGGTATTTAAAAACCTTTAGTTTAGTTACTTCAACCTCTGCAGTTGTCTTTGAGTTAGCTGTGTTGAGCCTACTGGGGATACTTTAAAGCCTTTGTTACCATCAGGGGTATTTAAAAACCTTTAGTTTAGTTACTTCAACCTCTGCAGTTGTCTTTGAGTTAGCTGTGTTGAGCCTATTGGGGATACTTTAAAGCCTTTGTTACCATCAGGGGTATTTAAAAACCTTTAGTTTAGTTACTTCAACCTCTGCAGTTGTCTTTGAGTTAGCTGTGTTGAGCCTATTGGGGATACTTTAAAGCCTTTGTTACCATCAGAGGTATTTAGAAACCTTTAGTTTAGTTACTTCAACCTCTGCAGTTGTCTTTGAGTTAGCTGTGGACAGAAAACTAATTATAGGAGTGAGAGAACTATTTCTTATTGCTAATCTGGCAACCTCTGCGTCATAAATGCGTGAAAGGGTTAATATCCCTCAATACCTTCACCTGACTTGATCATATCATGGTAATTAACCCTTTCCGTACCGGCGATCTCTTTTTTATTTTATTCTATAGCTATATTTAGAAAGGACCTGTGGTAGTAAAAAGGGTTAAGGGGAGATATCCACTTGAGGGACTTGTTTTTCCTTGACCCCTTTATGTCCTCATGTCTAGCCCCCTTGCTTTTGAGATTTTAAGACGTTTGCCCCATTAGTTTGGTGATTTTAAGAATTTACGCCCCATTTTGTCAATTTTAAGATCTTTCGTGCCATTTAGGTGTCGATTTTATCCTGGCGAGCCTGTAATTTAAGAGTAATCGGCCTTCGGCCGGGACATTTTTCTACCGAAAAATGTACAAATTTATCTTGAAAGGGGGTCAAGGGGGTGACATTTTTAGATTGCTGGAGGAGTAGGAAACAAACTAGAAACCTCCCCTTAAGTTTGCCACAGTGCCTCATTAGCATATTAACCCCTTCCGTACCGGCGCCCTCTTTCTAGTCTTGTTTTACCTATGTTTTAGACGGATGTTTGGCAGTTTAATGGGAGGTGGGCCGGTTTTCTGGACCACTTTCTCCCTCGTGTTTAGCCCCATTAGTTTTCAGATGTTACGGTGTTTGCCCCATTAGTTAGTCGATTTTAAGACCTTTCGCCCCATTTATCCGTCAATATTTAGACCTTTCGTGCTATTTAGGTGTCGATTTTTTCCCTGGCGAACGATAGTGAGCCTGTAATGTTGGAAGAACCGGCCTTCGGCCGGGAAATTTTTCTACCGAAAAATGCACAAATTAATCTAGAAGGGGGATCTGATGGATGTTTTTTTTTTTTTTTTTTTAATTTGATGGAAGTCTAGGGAGGAAACTGGAAAAATAATAAATACATGCAAAAATCGCCCAAAAAGTAAGCCATCCCCCCTTAAGAAGGATCTGTGGTAGTAAAAAGGCTTAAGGGGAGATTTCCACTTGAGGGACTTTTTTCTTGACCCCTTTCTCCCTCATGTCTAGCCCCATTGCTTTTGAGATTTTAAGACGTTTGCCCCACTAGTCTGGAGATTTTAAGAATTTCCGCCCCATTCTGCTAATTTTAAGACCTTTCGTGCCATTTAGGTGTCGATTTTATCCTGGCGAGCGATAGCGAGCCTGTAATTTAAGAGTAACCGGCCTTCGGCCGAGACATTTTTCTACCGAAAAATGTACAAATTTATCTTGAAAGGGGGTCAAGGGGGTGACATTTTAAGCTTGATGGAAGTCTAGGAAACACACTAAAAACCTCCCCTTAAACGAGTTATTTGTCAATTGCCGGAGGTCCTTCCTAAACTCAATAAAATCCTCCAATAGGTGCCGGAATATAATGCAAAGTACATCACCGGTACAGAAAGGGTTAATAATGGACCTGTCAAGCTACTAGAAGTTACAATGTCAAATGATGATACAGCTCCCATGACAAGTGGGTGGTGGCAGGGCAGGGTTAAGGGGAGGGATATCCACTCCAGGGATTTTTTTTTTTTCTGGACCCCTGTCTCCCTCATGTTTAGCCCCATTGCTTTTGATATTTTAAGACATTGGCACCATAATTAAGAACTTTCGCCCCATTTCTGTCAATTTTAAGACCTTTCATGCAATTTAGGTGTCGATGTTTTCCTGGCGAGCGATAGCGAGCCGGTAATTTAAGAGGAACCGGCCTTTGGCCGGGAAATTTTTCTACCGAAAAATGTACACATTTATCTTGAAAGATGGCCTAGAGGGTGTAATTTTAAGCTTGATAGAGGTCTAGGGAACTAACTAAAAACCTCCCCTTAAGCCGGTATCACACGAGCGCGTTTTCCCTCAACATTTATCCTCAACACTGGTCTGGCAGCTTGTGAGGTCAACATTTATAATATTTCGGTCACCTAAATTCATCAAGCCTCAGTCTAGTCTCCAGGACCGGTGCAAAATACTCCAGAAATGTTGCCAGAAATGTTTTGATCATCGAATGTTGACTATGAAAGCTCTCGTGTGATACCGGCTTTATTCTCACACAAACATTATATATAAATACATTGTACAGTATATATATATATATATATATATATATATATATATATATATATACTGTATATACTGTATATATATATGTGTAAATACTCTCTCTACATCAAAGGAATCATTAATAGTAACTTGATTGTCTTTCATAGAACTAAGCATTATTTAGGGGGGGGTCACCTGTTTTTTTATCTTTCTCTCCTTTTCTCGCTTTCTCTGGCTTGTATCCATTCGGCCCCATTCACCCAACTGTTTTAAGACGTTTAGCCCCATCCAGGTGTCGATTTCTTCCTGGTGAGCGATAGCGAGCCAGCATTGTATGGAGAAATCCGGCTTTGCCGGAGAATTTTTTTCTATCGAAAAATGTACAAATTTAGCTTGCTGTCAAAACAAAAATACATATATGCTGGATAATATTGACACCTGGATGGGGGTAAACGTCTTAAAACAGTAGGCTGAATGGGGCCGAATGGACACAAGCCAAAAGAGAGAGGGAGAGAAAGATAAAAAATAAAATAAAAACAAATTAATCGCATGTCCATTTCAGGGGTAGTGAATTAAAACCCTTCTATGGTCTGGGGTTCAGTTGGTTCTACTGCGAGGCTCATGCTCTGATGCCTCGTAGCAACACCACCAGGGTCTTTATTCTGGCTTGTATCCATTCGGCCCCATTCAACCAACTGTTTTAAGACGTTTATCCCCATTCAGGTGTACAAATTTAGCTTGCTGTGAAAAAAAAAATATATATATATGCGCTCTCTTTGGCTTGTATCCATTCGGCCCCATTCACCCAACTGTTTTAAGACGTTTATCCCTATCCAGGTGTCGATTTCTTCCTGGCGAGCGATAGCGAGCCAGCATTGTATGGAGAAATCCGGCTTCGCCGGAGACATTTTTCTATCGAAAAATGTACAAATTTAATTTGCTGTAGACAAACAAAATATCTATATATGCTGGCTCGCTACCGCTCGCCAGGAATATATTGACACCTGGATGGGGGTAAACGTCTTTTAATCGCATGTCCATTTCAGGGGTAGTGAAGTCAAATCCTTCTATGGTCTGGGGTTCAGTTGGTTCTACACTCTAGGACTCCACACCCGTGAGGCTCATGCTCTGATGCCCCGTAGCAACACCACCAGGGTCTTTGTTCTGTTCCTGTGGTTCTACACCATGGTCATCACTATCAGCTACTCCACCAACCTAACGGCTTTCCTCCTCGTCAGGAAGCAGCCATCATCCATGCAAACCATTCACGATATATACCAATCCGGATTCAACCTGATTTCTATGACTCCTGAAATCTACAGAGACGGTATTGCCTATGCTAAAAACCCATATCTTCAGGTTAGTGATTGTACGGTCGCGCTAATAAGTCATGTCCAAGCTGTCATTACGTTTGGCTCGCTCTGTGCTGTATTAATGTCTGCCAGATGTTAAATAGGGTGGGTATGTGTAAGAACATGTTTGTATATTTCACTCGATATGAAGAAATGAAGCTTAGATATTGCTGATACCAATTATTGCTCTAAACATACTTGGTGCCGAGATATCACTAATTAGCGCGACTGTACGGTAAAGTTACCTGTTATTATTATCATGTCATAGGATCATAGACAATAATAGAATCACATTAATCTTCAGGAACATCAGTACCTCTATCCCCAATACATCCAGCGGGTACAGTCGGCCTAATAAGTGAGTCTCGGCACCAAATATGTTTCGATCAATAATTGGTATCAGCAATATCTAAGCTTCATTTCTTCATATCGAGTGAAATTAAAAGCATGTTCCTACACTTACCCACCCTATTCAACATCTGACAGACGTTAATACAGCACAGAGCGAGCCAAACGTAATGACAGCTGGGACATGACTTATTAGCGCGACCGTAGAGTGGGGCTAATAGTTAATTTCTCAGCTGTCATTACGTTTGGCTCGCTCTGTGCTGTATTAATGTCTGTCAGATGTTGAATAGGGTGGGTAAGTGTAGGAACATGTTTGTATATCTCACTGCAAATAAAGACCTCATGTTTTATATATAGCCGATACCAATCAATTATCGATCAGAATATACTTGGTGCCGATACATCACTTATTGGCCGACTGTACACTCACGTTCTTAAGGGGAGGCAGACCGTTTTTCTGGACCCCCTTCTCCCTAATGTTTAGCCCTACTAGTTTTGAGATTATAAGACGTTCGGCCCATTAGTTTGGCGATTTTAACACCTTTCGCCCCATTTTTGTTGTCAATTTGAAGACCTTTCGTGCCATTTAGGTGTCTATTATTTCCTGGCGAGCGAAAGCGAGCCTGCAATTTTAAGAGGAACCTGCCTTCGGCCGGGACATTTTTCTACCGAAAAATGTACACATTTATCTTGAAGGAGAGTCTAGGGGGTGTTTGTCTAAGATTGATGGAGGTCTAGGGAGGAAACTAAAAAAATATATGAATAAATGAATTAATAGACCAAACAAACGGCCAGTCTACCCTTAAAGCTGTTCAGTGGTTAGTCCTATAACCGTGACTTTTGGTTATATGGAATACAAGCAGGGGTACCCGGCGTTGCCCGGGTAATCACCATCACTACTACCACCACTACTACTACCATAATCACCATCATCAATCACTACTACCACAATCATCACAATACTACTACTACCATAATCACCATCACTACTACCACCACTACTACTACCATAATCACCATCAATCACTACTACCACAATCATCACAATACTACTACTACCATAATCACCATCACTACTACCACCACTACTACTACCATAATCACCATCATCAATCACTACTATCACAATCAACACAATACTACTACTACCATAATCACCGGCCTCGACCTCCCTGTGCCTCATTAAACGGCGACCTCGATTTCGGCCGCTAAATGACCTCCGATTTTGGATCTGACCTCATCCGTACCCCCATTTTGGGGGGCTGCGAACAACTTTCGTTCCATACACCTTTTCGATCGGAGGCCTCCTTCTGCCCCAAACGGCAATTTTTGTCGCATTTTTTTCGCTCCCGTATACTACATAAGTTCTGCCGACAATTTTATTAAACAAAAGTGTCTCTGATTTCCACTAAACTCGCCTAAAACCATCTCCAAAGCCTGGGCTTTCCAACGGTGCCCCACACTCCCACCTGGCACCAAAACTGTGGGAGGAGTTTAGTAACAAAGGTCGGGTGGTCGGGTACCAGACGAACATTGACATTTATTTATTAAGATATATAATTATATATATATATATATATGTTTGCATTTGTACTCCACTCTCTCTATCTCTCTCTATATATATACTTTTGTGACTGTAATATATAATAAACATATCAAATAATATCTCTCTCATTATTAAAAACACTAATTAGACTGATAAATATTTCCCTTAACAGCGTCTGATAGATGTGTACGAGGGTTACAACTCCGAGGCCGAGATCTACCCTCGAGTGATGACGGGCGGTTCTGTCTTCCTGGAGAACCGCCGCTTTCTAGAGTTTAAGACCACCACTTGTTTCGCCAGCCGGGGGGTAGCGAGGGTCAGGATATTGAAGGTAAGATTAACCCCTTAACGATATTTTGGAGCTTATGGGGGGGTCACCGGATTGTTTTTTCTTTCTCTCACCCTCTCTTTGGCTTGTATCCAATCGGCCCCATTCAGCCTACTGTTTTAAGATGTTTGCCCCCATCCAGGTGTCAATATTTTCCTGACGAGCGGTAGCGAGCCAGCATATACTGTATATATTTCTATTTTGACAGCAAGCTAAATTTGTACATTTTTCGATAGAAAAATGTCTCCGGCGAAGCCGGATTTCTCCATAAAATGCTGGCTCGCTATCGCTCGCCAGGAAAAAATCGACACCTGAATGGGGATAAACGTCTTAAAACAGTTGGCTGAACGGGGCCGAATGGATACAAGCCAGGGAAAAGGAGAACCGCCGCTTCCTAGAGTTTAAGACCGCCACCTGTTTCACCAGCCGGGGGGGGGGGGGGGGGGGGGGTGTCGAGGGTCAGGATAGTGAAGGTAACATTAACGTGTCTTAGCGGGAGAAAAAATTATGTTTATCATCGCCTCTGATTAAACCCACAATAATCGGGTCTACTGTAAGGACTTTATACATGACAAGAAAGAGGAAACCCACGCTACAATATGAATGCATGAAACCCACGCTACAATATGAATGCATGAAACCCACGCTACAATATGAATGCATGAAACCCACGCTACAATATGAATGCATGAAACCCACGCTACAATATGAATGCATGAAACCCACGCTACAATATGAATGCATGAAACCCACGCTACAATATGAATGCATGAAACCCACGCTACAATATGAATGCATGAAACCCACGCTACAATATGAATGCATGAAACCCACGCTACAATATGAATGCATGAAACCCACGCTACAATATGAATGCATGAAACCCACGCTACAATATGAATGCATGAAACCCACGCTACAATATGAATGCATGAAACTGGGAAAAAAAGTTGCTATGTCATACCAAAATTTGTTCGATAATAAAAAATGTCATCATTCTTCGGCGTTCAACTTGCTTCACCCTTAGGTTAGCAGTAAGGATTTGGACTAGATATTATATTCTTGATCATTTTATGGTAAAACAAAAGGTGAGGGTGTGATAGTCACTTTGACCGCTGGGCCAGCCTTAAGGGAAGGTATTTAGTTTGTTCCCTAGACCTCCATCAAGCTTAAAATTACACCCCCTTGAGTCCCTTTCAAGATAAATTTGTACATTTTTCGGTAGAAAAATGTCCCGGCCGAAGGCCGATTCCTCTTAAATTACAGGCTCGCTATCGCTCACCAGGATAAAATCGACACCTGAATTGCACGAAAGGTCTAAATATGGGGTGAAAGTTCTTAAAATCGCTAAAATAATGGGGCAAACGTTTTATAATATCAAAAGCAATGGGGCTAAACATGAGGGAGAAAGGGGTCAAGAAAAAAATCCCTCAAGTGGAGATCTCCCCTTAATGTCGTGTCATATGAGAGCATTTTCAAGCAATTATTTAGGGTAATTATGGTCTGGAGAAGCAACAAAAGGTGTATGTTGCCTTTATGGACTTGGAGAAGGCATATGACAGAGTGGATAGAGAAGGTTTGTGGAAAGTACTTAGAATATACGGAGTAGATGGCAAGTTGCTGAAAGCAGTGAAGAGCATGTATGAGGGTGCAAAGGCGGCAGTACGTGTGGAGAGTGAGCAGAGCGAGTTCTTTGACCTGAATATTGGGTTGAAACAGGGGTGTGTGATGTCCCCGTGGTTGTTTACTGTATATATGGATGGAGTCATGAAAGAAATACTAGGAAGAGCAGTGGATGTTGGTGTATCGCTGAAAAGGGAGGGAAATGAGTGGAAGCTGCCTATACTGCTGTTTGCGGATGATACAGTTCTGATGAGCGATAATGAATGGGAGTTGCAGGGTCTGGTAAATATGTTTGGAACAGTGTGCGAAAAACGGAATTTGAAGGTAAATGCGGGGAAGAGCAAGGTTATGGTCTTCGAGACGGGTGAAGTCACAGAGTGTGAGGTGAAGTTGAACGGTCAGGCTATGGAGATCGTCAGCTCTTTTAAGTATCTGGGCAGTGTGTTGAGTAAAGATGGGACTATGGATGAAGAAGTGCGGGAGAGGGTGCACCAGGGGAAGAATCTTCGGGTTGTAGGAACGCTGAAAGCAGTAACAAAAAATAGGATGGTCAGTATGGAAGTGAAGAAGTCCTTGCATGACAGTGTGGTAATCCCGACACTGACTTACGGAAGCGAAGCATGGACGTTTGAGAAGAGACTCGGACCAAGAGTGAGAGGGGTGGAAATGAGTTACTTGAGAAGTGCGTGCGGAGTTACATGGAGGGATAGACATACGAATGAGGAAGTAAGGAGGAGGTGTGGTGTAGAGGTAGATGTGCTGGAAACTGTGAAAAGGAACACCTTGAGATGGTTCGGCCATATGGAACGTATGGGAAGCGAGAGAATTACTAAGAAGGTGTACGAGAGTGAGATATAAGGACAGAGAGCGAGAGGTAGACCGAAAGAGAGGTGGAAGGATGGAATGAGGAAGTATATGGATGAAGGCGGTGCTGGTTGGGAGGAAGGGCGTCGAATGACTAAGGACAGAGGTGCATGGTGGCGGTTCGTTCGTGGCCACCCCTTCGGAGATCACGGCGTCAGGCAATAGATAGATGGTCTGGTAACTTCAAAATTTAAGGTTTACCAGAATTCAGCCACCTAACGTAATCTACCTGTAATAAGGTTACTATCCTGTTGAACGTCCGTGGTAGTACAGTGGGTTAGCGCGCGGACCTGGTTGACCTACTGAGGTCGCTAACCAGGGTTCGAACCCCGCGCCAGGCATCTCAAAACCTGGGGAGTTTTCGGGAGGGTTAAATTCCCTTTGTTCACACAACATTTCACTACCCTCCGTCAAGTTTCAGATACCAAGGACAAAGAACCCCGAAATATTGCGAGAATAAACTTACTCATCGAAAATAACTGCAAAAAGCTCTAGTGTAAGACAATGCCTTTATAGGAAATATGTGGGAAAAGGCTGTAGAAATGTGTCTCACTGTGTAGCCCCCAAGCAGGTTTTCTACTTGATACTTGATAGGCTTAAGGCGCTTGTGGCTGGTTTTTTGGTCTATTAATTCATGTACCGGTATTCATTTGTTTTTAGTTTCCTCGCTAGACCTCCATCAAGCTTATAAATACACCCTCTATTTCAAGATAAAAGTATACATTTTTCGGTAGAAAATTTCCCGGCCGAAGGCCGGTTGGTCTTAAAATTACAGGCTCGCTATCGCTCGCCAGGAAAATATCGACACCTAAATGGCACGAAAGGTCTTAAAATTGACAACAAAATGGGGCGAATGGTATTAAAATCGCCAAACTAATGGGCCGAACGTCTTAAAATCTGAAAAGTAATGGGGCTAAGCATGAGCAAGAAGGGGGACCAGAATAACGGCCCGTGTCCCCTGAAGCAAGCAACCACCCACGTGAGTGAAGCGAAGCATTATAATCAATTATTTTGCATGATTTGAAGACTAAAGCCGGTATCACACGAGCGCTTTTTCGCTCAACATTTATCCTCGGGCGGGTGCCCAACCCCGAAAGGGGTTGAAATAGGGGAGCTATCCCCCCGCCAAAGGAAGCCACAGCGTCACATTTTTCCTTTGCCCCTCAGCATTCTCTTCATAATTGCTGAGGGGCACAGGGCCCTGGGTGGGCCTTTGGTTTCCCGGGTGTTTCCGCACCCTCCTCAGCTCCCCGCCATGGAGTGGCTTCGGTCACCCAGGCTTTATTGTGGTCGGCAGGGAGGGTACTGTGGGGGCGCTCGGTTATGGCCCTGCCCTTGCTCGGGGCCTTGGGGCTGTTCGGCCAGGCAGCTTGGGGAACAACAACAACAACATTTATCCTCAACACTGGTCTGGCAGCTTATGAGGTAAACATTTAGCACATTTCTGTCACCTAAGTTCATCTAACATCAGTCTAGTTTCCGATACCAGTGCAAAATATTCCAGAAATGTGGCCAGAAAAATGTTGATCATCGAATGTTGACTATAATATTATTGCTCTCGTGTGATACCGGCTTAAGGGGAGATATCGACTTGAGGGATTTTTTTCTGGACCCCTTTCTCCCTCATGTTTAGCCCCATTGTTTTTGAGATTTTAAGACAGTCGCCCCATTAGTTTGGCGATTTTAAGAACTTTCGCCCCATTTCAGTCAATTTTAAGACCTTTCGTGCAATTTAGGTGTCGATTTTATCCTGGCGAGCGATAGCGAGCCTGTAATTTAAGAGGAAGCGGCTTTCAGCCGGGCCATTTTTCTACCGAAAAATGTACACATTTATCTAGAAAGGGGGTCAAGGGGGTGTAATCTTAAGCTTGATGGATATCTAGAGACCAAACTAAAAACCTCCCCTTAAGAACTGAGTGAAGTATTCTATTAAATTATTTTGCATTATTTGAAGACTAAGAACTTATATATTTCAGGAATGCTTTTCGAGCTTCAACGTAGCAATGGGGCTTCAGTTACATTCGCCCCTGAAGAGGAAGTTTGATGAGGTAATTGGTATGCTGCAGCAGAGTGGCCTTGTGGAACAATACTTCCGAGAAAGCTTGCGGATTGCTGTAAGCACCAAGGTAATTAATAGATTTTACTATTTTTTGTCCCTATTCGGGCTCTGTCTTGAGTCGGCCACCCCCATAAAAAAAGAAAAAAGAAAAAAAAAGGAAAGGAAAAGTGGGGATTGGGCCTGAGTATTATAGATAGATAGATAGATAGATAGATAGATAGATAGAGAGAGAGAGAGATACTCAGGCCCAATCACCATTCTTCCTTTTTTTTTATGGGGGTGGCCGACTCAAGACAGAGCCCGAATAGGGAGACAACACAACAGAAAACAATGACCACACAAACACAAAATACAAATTCCCACACACCAAGGTAAAGAGATGGTACAGATACTATCATTATTATCCCATGTGGGGAGATTGTAGGCACCAATCGATCAGGGCTAGACCCAGGTGAGGTTATAGGCATGTGATAAAGAGTCGCTGGAACTCCTGTTTCATTTGCTTGGCCTCTCTTACTGATTTTCTTTGTGCCTCATTTACACTGAGAGCAATCCAGCTAGCTCTCACAAACACCTCCTCCTCCTATCCACTTCACTACACTAAACATGCACACCACACTTCATTCCTCCCCACCAAAATTAAAAAAAAAAAAATTATGAATTGTAGCCCAGCCTCGGAGTCCCCAGGGGGGGGGGGGGGGGGGACCATAAATGCCCCCTCACCCGACCGACCATCCCCTAACGACCCCACACAAATACCTGGACCTCGGCCTGTTACTCTTTCTATTAATTTCTGCAACATTCGCGGACTTTCCTCTAACTTTCACTCTGTTGAGCACCATCTCTCCTCCAACAAACCTGATCTTCTCTTCCTCACCGAAACTCAGGTGTCTGTAGCAACTTCCAGCAACCCCTTCTCTGTATCCTCCTACTTTCTCTATCCTAGTTTCAAAGCCAAAGGCGGATGTTGTGCATATGTGCACAACAAACTCACTTGCTCTCGTGTTCCCGATTTCGACTCCTCTGAATTCTCAACTTTATGGCTCAAACTTTCCTGTCATTCTCTTACTAAATATTTCTGTGCTGTCTATCTTTCCCCTAACTCTACCAACTTTCCGAAATTCTTTTGACTATCTAAACTCTACAGTGGAACACATTCTATCCATTTCTCCTTTCTCAGAAATCTCCATCTTAGGAGATTTCAACGTTCACCACCGCCATTGGCTCTCCTCTCACACTACTGATCCACCTGGTGAACAAGCCTACGTCTTTTCTATCCTAAATGACCTAGAGCAGTTAGTTCAGCAACCCACCCGTATCCCGGATCGCATCGGAGATCGGCCCAACATTCTTGACTTGTTTCTAACTTCTAACCCTTCTTCTTATACTGTCGATCTTTTCTCTCCTCTGGGCTCCTCCGACCATAAACTTATCTGTCACCTGTCCTATCTCTCCAGTACAGCCACCCGATCCTCCTAGCCGGCGGCGCTTGTGGCACTTTGGCGCTGCCGACTGGGAGGCTCTTCGGCAGTACTTCTTTGATTTCCCATGGAATGATTTCTGCTTCCATGGTCGAGGACCCTCGGAGAGTGCTGAACGCATTACCGAGGTAATCCTATCGGGCATGGAAGCATACATTCCATTCTCTTTCTCTCAGACTAATGCTAAAAAAATCTTGGTTTACTCACGCTTGTTCTACTGCTGTCCGCAATAAGGAGGAAGCATTCAAACGGTACCGACGCCTTAAAACTCAAGACTCTCATTCTTCATATGTTTCTGCCCGGAATCAAGCCAAATCTGTTCTTCGACTTGCCAAACACTCTTTCATCAATAATAAATGCACTGAACTATCCAACTCTAGCTCTTCCCAAGCTTTCTGGCATCTAGCCAAAAACCTCTCCAACAATTTCTCTTCCTCGTCTTTCCCTCCCCTTTCCCACTCTGATGGCACAACCATCACTTCTTCCTCTGACAAAGCTAAACTCTTCGCTCAAACTTTTGCTAGAAACTCCACCTTGGATGATTCCGGTGCTATTCCTCCCTCTCCGCCCTCCTCTCTCTTACTTATGCCTAATATCCTAATCTCTTCTAAAGATGTACTTTCTACCCTCTCTGGGCTTAACACTAATAAGGCGTACGGTCCGGACGGTGTTCCTCCTGTTGTTTCTCAAAAACTGTGCTTCCGTGCTGACTCCCTGCCTAGGCAAACTCTTTCGTCTCTGTCTATCCTCTAACGTCTTCCCTTCATGCTGGAAGTTTGTTCACATTCAACCTGTCCCAAAGAAGGGTGACCGCTCTCAACCCTCCAACTATCGTCCAATTGCTCTTATCTCTTGTCTTTCTAAAGTTTTTGAAACTATTCTTGCTTCCAAATTTCTTAAGCATTTCTCTTCTCATAATTTGCTCTCAGATCGCCAGTATGGCTTCCTTAAGGGTCGCTCTACTGGTGATCTTCTTTCATATCTTACTAACTCTTGGTCATCCTCCTTCCGGGACTTCGGTGAAACTTTTTCTATTGCACTAGACATATCGAAAGCCTTCGATAGAGTCTGGCATAAATCTTTAATTTCTAAACTACCCTCCTTCGGTTTCTATCCCTCCATCTGTGCCTTTGTCTCTAATTTCCTTTCCGGCCGTTCCTTAGCCGCGGTTGTGGACGGCCATTGTTTCACTTCCTCACCCTATAAAACTCCGGTGTTCCTCAGGGCTCTGTCCTATCTCCTATTCTCTTTCTAATTTTTATAAATGATCTCCTTAACTGTACCTTAATTCCCATCCATTCATACGCAGACGACTCAACCTTACACTACTCCATTAGTTTTTCAGAACGCCCCAGCCAGCAATCCCTCAACGACAAACGTAATGAAGCCATAGAACTCTTAAATTCTGATCTAAATACTATTTCCAATTGGGGCAGAGAAACCTTGTTAACTTTAATGCTTCCAAAACCCAATTTCTCCATCTATCTACCCGTCAGGATCTCCCAGCGGACTATCCCTTATTCTTCAACAATACAAAAATCAACCCTTCATCTTCTCTCAATATTCTTGGTGTCTCTTTTTCTTCTGCTCTCATTTGGAAGGACCATATTACCAGTCTTTCTAAGGCAGCCTCCCAGAAGCTGGGTGTGCTCAACCGCCTTAGGGGGTTCTTTTCCCCTGCACAGCTTCTTGCTCTGTACAGGGGCATAGTGCGCCCTTGTATTGAGTATTGTTCACATGTGTGGGGAGGTTCCTCTCACACCGCTCTCCTAGACAAAGTTGAAAGGAAGGCCTTTCGTATCATTAACTCCCGTCCACTCACCAACTCTCTGCAATCTCTCTCTCTCCGCCGCAATGTTGCATCTTTCTCGCTATTCTATCGCTACTATAATAATCAGTGTTCCTCAGAGCTATCCCAGTGCATACCACCTCCTTTACGTAGGGCACGTAGTACCCGTCTTGCAACTCAATCCCACCCCTACTCTGTGCAACTCTCCAACCCAAGAGTGAAACGTTACTCTCAAACTTTCTTCTACTCAACAGCTGAGCTCTGGAACTCTCTCCCAGAATCAGTCTTTCCCTCTTCCTATGACTTAAATTGCTTCAAACTCCGTGTGTCCAGGCATTTTGGCTCGAACGTCCCTTGATTTTGGCCCTGTCACTCTTTCAACTATGGGGGAGGCACTCGCTATAGGCAGTTATGCCTTTTGCCTCCCTCAATCACATAGAAAAAAAAGAAAAAAATCCATGGGGAATGTACAGTTGGCCAATTAAGGGGAGGCAGTTGGTTTTTCAGAGTCCTCCTCCTCCCTCTTGTTTAGCCCTATTAATTATGAGATTACAAGACATTCGCCCCATTAGTTTAGCAATTCTCAGACCTTTTGCCCCATTTCTTTGCCAATATTAAGACCTTTCGTGCCATTTAGGTGTCTATTATTTTCCTGGCGAGCGATAGCGAGCCTGTATTTAATGAGGAATCGGCCTTCGGCCGGATCTTTTTTTCTTCCGAAAAAGTACACATTTATATCGATGGGGGTCTTGTGGGTGTGTTTTTTTTAAGCTTGATAGAGGTTTAGAGAGCAAACTAAACCCCTTCCTTAACCCATTGAGCCGAACCAGTAAATTATGCTGCACAATACCGTCTGAGCTGCCTTAAGGGGAGATATCCACTTGAGGGATTTTTTTTCTGGACTCCTTTCTCCCTCATGTTTAGCCCCATTGTTTTTCTAATTTTAAGACGTTTGCCCCATTATTTCGACGATTTTAAGAACTTTCAACTCATTTCTGTCAATTTCAAGACCTTTCGTGCCATTTAGGTGTCAATTTTATCCTGGCGAGCGATAGCGAGCCTGTAATTTAAGAGGAACCGGCTTTCAGCCGGGAAATTTTTCTACCGAAAAATGTACAAATTTATCTTGAAAGGGGCTCAAGGGGGTGTAATTTTAAGCTTGATGGAGGTCTAGGGACCAAACTAAAAACCTCCCCTTAAGTCATGTCGCGGCACCAAGTATATTTCGATCAATAATTGGTATCAGTACTATCTAAGCTTTAACCTGACAAGCGCGATATGACAGTAGGTGCTAGGGTAGTTATTTGTGCATTTCTAGCCCTGGATTCTGACAGAATTCGTTATATTTACAATATAAACCATTATTTGTTTTTCGGTATGCTTTTATTTTACATATATGATGTATATATGAACCTTCAAGAGTGCTAAAATAAGTGGGAAAAGCATTTGGGTGGTGAAAAACGAAGATATTGGCCACCCGGTCATAATCTCAGGCGAGAGAGAGAGACAGGCAGCCCTCCCCTCTCGCTGTCTGGGAGTCAACTGAGAAGAGCGGGGCGGTGTGTGCCGGTGTCTGGGTGTTGCATAACGATCTTTTATGCAACCCACTTGTGCTACATTATCGCGGGAGAGAAAATAACCGATAAATGATGATAATAAGAGGAAAAATAGGTGATAATTGAGGAGGGGGGGGGAGGGGGGAAAAAAGGGGGGAGGGAGGGGGGGGGGGGGGTGGGTGAGATTTACATGGATGAGTACTGGAGGGGAATTATCTCACCTAGAGACAAATTCCTTTGTTTGGATAGGCCCTTTTTTTTTATGGAAGGCTTTTTTTATGGTCCTGCTTCCGTGAGGCCTATCGCGTTCCCTATAGGAAGCCTTCCGTGAGGCCTATCGCGCTTGCCGGGCTAATTAATTGTGTCGAGTGAGAAATGCAAACATGTTCCGATCTTTACACACCCTTTTCAACATCTGACAGACATTAATACAGCATACAGCGAGCAAAATGTAATTACAGCGGCGACACGACTTATTTGGCCTGGAGAAATCCGACTTCACCGGAGAAATGTTTCCATCGAAAAATGTACAAATTTAGCCAGCTGTCTTAACACATTATCACAAATATGGTTAACATGTCGCTTCCTCTTCCCTATAGGACCAGCGATCCTGTGGTGGAGACGAGGCTACTAGCGTGGATGTTACTGCGGGTGATGGAGAAAGTCAAGATGTGGTCCCCCTCAGCTTGGAACACCTACAAGGCATCTTCTTTATCGTCCTCATCGGCTGGGCTCTCTCGCAAGCATTTTTTGTCATCGAGATGTTTTGCATTCGAGTGTGATAGTATGATAGTCCTTCCGGTAAAATAGCGACAGTGTAATATTATTTCCGGTTAATTAGCGACAGTATAATTATTTCCGGTTAATTAGCGACAGTATAATTATATTTCCGGTTAATTAGCGACAGTATAATTATTTCCGATTAATTAGCGACAGTTTCCGGTTAATTAGCGACAGTATAAATATATTTCCGGTTAATTAGCGACAGTATAATTATTTCCGGTTAATTAGCGACAGTAAAATTATTTCCGGTTAATTAGCGACAGTATAATTATTTCCGGTTAATTAGTGACAGTATAATTATTTGCGGTTAATTAGCGACAGTATAATTATTTCCGGTTAATTAGCGACAGTATAATTATATTTTCGGTTAATTAGCGACAGTATAAATATATTTCTGGTTAATTAGCGACAGTATAATTATATTTCCGGTTAATTAGCGACAGTAATTATATTTCCGGTTAATTAGCGACAGTATAATTATATTTCCGGTAAAACAGCGACATTATAATTATATTTCCGGTAAAACAGCAACATTATAATTATTTCCGGTTAATTAGCGACAGTATAATTATTTCCGGTTAATTAGCGATGGTATAAATATATTTCCGGTTAATTAGCGACAGTATAATTATTTCCGGTTAATTAGCGACAGTATAAATATATTTCCGGTTAATTAGCGACAGTATAAATATATTTCCGGTTAATTAGCGACAGTATAATTATTCCCGGTTAATTAGCGACAGTATAAATATATTTCCGGTTAATTAGCGACAGTATAAATATATTTCCGAATTAGCGACAGTATATTATTTCCGGTTAATTAGCGACAGTATAAATATATTTCCGGTTAATTAGCGACAGTATAATTATTTCCGGTTAATTAGCGACAATATAATTATTTCCGGTTAATTAGCGACAGTATAATTATTTCCGGTTAATTAGCGACAGTATAATTAATTTCCGAATTAGCGACAGTATAATTATTTCCGATTAATTAGCGACAGTATAATTAAGACACCTAGATGGGGATAAACGTCTTAAGTTGGCTGAATGGGGCCGAATGGATACAAGCCAGAGAAGAGAAAAAGACAGGAATAACAAAAAGCAGGTCACCCCCTTAAGCCAATGTACTGTCTTCTTATATTTCTAAATATTAATAAATGTCGGTAATAATCAATGGGCGTTTTTATTCTACAATACTAGTACTTTCATTCATCTGTGCTCTATATGCAACACAATCCCACCCCTACTTCTGTGCAACTCCTCCAAACATAGTGAAACGTTATTCTCAGACTTTCTTCTATTCAAACTGCTGAGCTCTGGAACCTCTCCAGAATCAACTTCCTATGATTAAATTGCTTCAAACTTGTGTGTGCCAATTTAGCTCGAACGCCCTTGATTTCGGCCCTGTCACTCTTTGAAATCTGAGGAGGCACTCGAATGCAGGCATTATGCTTTTGTCTCCCTCATTCACATAGAAAAAAATATGTATATAATGTTTGTTGTTTCACTTAACCCTCTCCGACATATGACGCAATGTTGAGCCTATTAGGGATACTTAAGTTTGTTACCATCAGGGTCTTTAGAAACCTTTAGTTTAGTTACTTCAACCTCTGCGTTGTCTTTGAGTTAGCTGTGTGGCCTATTGGGGATACTTTAGCCTTTGTGCAAAGTTTAAAACCTTTAGTTTAGTTACTTCAACCTGCAGTTGTCTTGAGTTAGCGGTGTGAGCCTATTTATTTACCTTCATGGGTATTTAGAAACTTTAGTTTAGTTACTATGCAGTTGTCTTTGAGTTAGTGTTGAGCCTTGGGGAACTTTAAAGCCTTTGTTACCAACAGGGGTATTAGAAACCTTTAGTTTAGTTACGTCTGCAGTTGTCTTGAGTTACTGTGGGCAGAAAACTATTTTGGAGAGGTAATTAAGATGAGAGAACTATTTCTTATTGTAATTGGCAACCTCTGCGTCATAAAGTGACAGGGTTAAGAGTGCCCAAGAGGATGGAGTGGTAATGGAGCATACCTTGGAGAGACAAGAGGAGGCGTCCTCAATAAGAGAACACAAAAGTGGAAGATATTCTCAGATCTCAGTACTATAAACAAGAGGAAAGGTCCTTGGCAGGTCATATATTTAGAAATCATAACATACTACATCACATAATGGGAACTTAGAGATGGAACTAGAAAGTGGGACAGAGAAACCAGATGGAAGGACGAGATCCGAAGGTTTTCTGGGAGGGATGGAACAAGCTAACATCTGACTAGTATTTGGGAACTTTGTCTTTCAGTGGACTAACTTAGGCTAATAATGATGATGGAGAAGTCTAGAGAGCAAATCCCCCCCCCCCCCCCCCTTACACACACACACACACCTTAACCCCTTCAGACTCATATGACGCAGAGGTTGCCAGATTACAATAGAAATAGAGTCTCTCACTCTTATAATTACCTCTCCAAAATTAGTTATTAAAATTTAAAAAAAATTAGAAGTGGTGGACAGGAGTGAATGGAGAATGCTTGTTGAATAGTTGAGTGAACACGTGGCATTTGGAGTAAGGGGTCGGTCTCAAGTTACTAGATAATAGTCCATCAGGGCGCCTGCCCGGGAGACGATTAATGAAGGGTGCGCCTGGAAGTGTGGGGGAGGGTGTGGATTTGGCTCCGCTGCATGTCTGACCGAGACGAACCGGTGGCGGGGAGTGCTGGCGCGACCTTGGTGACCCTGGTCTCTGGGTCTTCTCCTGGGGGACCTGGATGTGTGTGAGTTTGTGCTTTTTTCTGTGTTTATTTGTGTTTTAAGTTGTTTTTGTGTTCCCTGTTATGCTCGTCTTGAGTCGGTACCCCCAAAATGGGGATTGGGCCTGAGCATATAGATAATAGTAGATAGAAAAGTTTCTGCCCACAGCTAACTCAAAGACAACTGCAGAGGTTGAAGTAACTAAACTAAAGGTTTGTAAATACACCTGATGGTAATAAAGGCTTTAAAGTATCCCTAATAGGCTCAAAATCGCGTCATATGTCGGAGAGGGTTAACATAAGAGCCTATTGTCACACATCAAGGGTACTGTAAGAGAAGGACCTTGGCCTTCCTGACAGAAACATAATATCCTCTCTATATCTCTCAGTATCCCCTCCCGTGAACAGACACTACTACACGTAGAACTGCTGGGTCCAAGTTCTCTAGGACCACAAGTGGGGTAGGATTCCCACTAAACTTTTAGGCTGCTATATTTTACTCGTCCGGCAAAATGGACAGACATATACTTCCGTAGGTAGGATAAATTCAGATCATAACCTCCAAAGAACAGCCACTCTGGTCACAGACTCCTACCTACTAAACTGTCAACAGTGCCGTGCTATGATCAGGAAGGGTACAGTGACAGTAACAGGGAAAACCACCCTGTAACTGTTACCTCTATAAGAGGCCACCACCCCTCCTCTATTATAGTATGTCACCCTGCCGTAATCAAAACACCGGCCCAAAGCAGAGAATTGCTGCAACACAGTCCCGGGCGATTGAAATGTGGACACTAAAGCTAAGGTTAGATCACACTGGTCGAGGGCACCCTCGACCACTGGACCAACAAAAGATCGCAAGAAGAAAATGAAGGTAAAGGCATATACAAGTACACCACCGCTCTGGTACTATGGATACTACTGCTCCCGCAACCAGTCTACATGTATAATGAAGGTAAAGGCATATACAAGTACAGCACCGCTCTGGTACTATGGATACTACTGCTCCCGCAACCAGTCTACATGTATAATGAAGGTAAAGGCATATACAAGTACAGCACCGCTCTGGTACTATGGATACTACTGCTCCCGCAACCAGTCTACATGTATAATGAAGGTAAAGGCATATACAAGTACAGCACCGCTCTGGTACTATGGATACTACTGCTCCCGCAACCAGTCTACATGTATAATGAAGGTAAAGGCATATACAAGTACAGCACCGCTCTGGTACTATGGATACTACTGCTCCCGCAACCAGTCTACATGTATAATGAAGGTAAAGGCATATACAAGTACAGCACCGCTCTGGTACTATGGATACTACTGCTCCCGCAACCAGTCTACATGTATAATGAAGGTAAAGGCATATACAAGTATACCACCGCTCTGGTACTATGGATACTACTGCTCCCGCAACCAGTCTACATGTATAATGAAGGTAAAGGCATATACAAGTATACCACCGCTCTGCTACTATGGATACTACTGCTCCCGCAACCAGTCTACATGTATAATGAAGGTAAAGGCATATACAAGTATACCACCGCTCTGGTACTATGGATACTACTGCTCCCGCAACCTGTCTACATGTATAATAACCAAATATGAAAAAATAATTATATTTGCTAAGTGAATCTCAATCACAACCCCTCATGGTTCACTATAGTTGTCTAACACTGGCGGACCTTTGCATTGTCCCGCAACAATAGTCAGTTAGGATATTGGCATCATGAGGGGAAGTGTGGTGGAGTGGTCTTGCCACTGGCCTGGTAATCCAAAGGTCCCGGGTTCAAATCCCGATGTATCAATGGGAAGATATTATTGGGATGGAATTTGTGCTGTACCTAGTATCAGTATCTACTACGGTCATCATTATCGCACAACTACAACCATCATCACTACTATTATCACCATTATCCCATTATTACGTCAATTGGAAGATATTATTGGATTGACTTTGTGCTGTACCATAGTTATCGTGCTTCCCACAAAGCCCCCGAATGCCACAAAAATACCCTCATTGTTCCCTGATTAAATAGCACTGTATGAATTTCCCATATTCAAATATGCTATAGGGTGCAATGCCTGGTGAGTTATCTGCTCAACAGGTGGCGTTGTGTGTGTG
>CM064557.1:3393973-3543859 GCA_032716605.1 Paralithodes platypus | reverse complement strand
TTCGCTCAAACTTTTGCTAGAAACCTCCACCTTGGATGATTCCGGTGCTATTCCTCCCTCTCCGCCCTCCTCTCTCTTACTTATGCCTAATATCCTAATCTCTTCTAGAGCTGTACTTTCTACCCTCTCTGGACGTAACAATAATAAGGCGTACGGACCGGACGGTGCCCCTCCTGTTGTTTCTCAAAAACTGTGCTTCCGTGCTGACTCCCTGCCCTAGGCAAACTCTTTCGTCTCTGTCTATCCTCTAACGTCTTCCCTTCATGCTGGAAGTTTTGTTCACATTCACCCTGTCCCAAAGAAGGGTGACCGCTCTCAACCCTCCAACTATCTGTCCAATTGCTCTTATCTCTTGTCTTTCTAAAGTTTTTGAAACTATTCTTGCTTCCAAATTTCTTAAGCATTTCTCTTCTCATAATTTGCTCTCAGATCGCCAGTATGGCTTCCTTAAGGGTCGCTCTACTGGTGATCTTCTTTCATATCTTACTAACTCTTGGTCATCCTCCTTCCGGAGACTTCGGTGAAACTTTTTCTATTGCACTAGACATATCGAAAGCCTTCGATAGAGTCTGGCATAAAGTCTTTAATTTCTAAACTACCCTCCTTCGGTTTCTATCCCTCCATCTGTGCCTTTGTCTCTAATTTCCTTTCCGGCCGTTCCTTAAGCCGCGGTTGTGGAACGGCCATTGTTCACTTCCTCACCCTAATAAACTCCGGTTGTTCCTCAGGGCTCTGTCCTATCTCCTATTCTCTTTTCTAATATTTTATAAATGAATCTCCTTAACTGTACCTTAATTCCCATCCATTCATACGCAGACGACTCAACCTTACACTACTCCATTAGTTTTTCAGAACGCCCCAGCCAGCAATCCCTCAACGACAAACGTAATGAAGCCATAGCAACTCTTAAATTCTGATCTAAATACTATTTCCAATTGGGGCAGAGAAAAACCTTGTTAACTTTTAATGCTTCCAAAACCCAATTTCTCCATCTATCTACCCGTCAGGATCTCCCTAGCGGACTAATCCCTTATTCTTCAACAATACAAAAATCAACCCTTCATCTTCTCTCAATATTCTTGGTGTCTCTTTTTCTTCTGCCTCTCATTTGGTAAGGACCATATTACCAGTCTTTCTAAGGCAGCCTCCCAGAAGCTGGGTGTGCTCAACCGCCTTAGGGGGTTCTTTTCCCCTGCACAGCTTCTTGCTCTGTACTAGGGGCATAGTGCGCCCTTGTATTGAGTATTGTTCACATGTGTGGGGAGGTTCCTCTCACACCGCTCTCCTAGCACAAAGTTGAAAGGAAGGCCTTTCGTATCATTAACTCCCGTCCACTCACCAACTCTCTGCAATCTACTCTCTCTCCGCCGCAATGTTGCATCTTTCTCGCTATTCTATCGCTACTATAATAATCAGTGTTCCTCAGAGCTATCCCAGTGCATACCACCTCCTTTACGTAGGGCACGTAGTACCCGTCTTGCAGACATCAATCCCACCCCTACTCTGTGCAACTCTCCAACCCAAGAAGAGTGAAACGTTACTCTCAAACTTTCTTCTACTCAACAGCTGAGCTCTGGAACTCTCTCCCAGAATCAGTCTTTCCCTCTTCCTATGACTTAAATTGCTTCAAACTCCGTGTGTCCAGGCATTTTGGCTCGAACGTCCCTTGATTTTGGCCCTGTCACTCTTTCAACTATGGGGGAGGCACTCGCTATAGGCAGTTATGCCTTTTGCCTCCCTCAATCACATAGAAAAAAAAGAAAAAAATCCATGGGGAATGTACAGTTGGCCAATTAAGGGGAGGCAGTTGGTTTTTCAGAGTCCTCCTCCTCCCTCTTGTTTAGCCCTATTAATTATGAGATTACAAGACATTCGCCCCATTAGTTTAGCAATTCTCAGACCTTTTGCCCCATTTCTTTGCCAATATTAAGACCTTTCGTGCCATTTAGGTGTCTATTATTTTCCTGGCGAGCGATAGCGAGCCTGTATTTTAAGAGGAATCGGCCTTCGGCCGGGATCTTTTTTTCTTCCGAAAAAAGTACACATTGATATCGAAGGGGGGTCTTGTGGGTGTGTTTTTTTTAAGCTTGATAGAGGTTTAGAGAGCAAACTAAACCCCTTCCTTAACCCATTGAGCCGAACCAGTAAATTATGCTGCACAATACCGTCTGAGCTGCCTTAAGGGGAGATATCCACTTGAGGGATTTTTTTCTGGACTCCTTTCTCCCTCATGTTTAGCCCCATTGTTTTTCTAATTTTAAGACGTTTGCCCCATTATTTCGACGATTTTAAGAACTTTCAACTCATTTCTGTCAATTTCAAGACCTTTCGTGCCATTTAGGTGTCAATTTTATCCTGGCGAGCGATAGCGAGCCTGTAATTTAAGAGGAACCGGCTTTCAGCCGGGAAATTTTTCTACCGAAAAATGTACAAATTTATCTTGAAAGGGGCTCAAGGGGGTGTAATTTTAAGCTTGATGGAGGTCTAGGGACCAAACTAAAAACCTCCCCTTAAGTCATGTCGCGGCACCAAGTATATTTCGATCAATAATTGGTATCAGTACTATCTAAGCTTTAACCTGACAAGCGCGATATGACAGTAGGTGCTAGGGTAGTTATTTGTGCATTTCTAGCCCTGGATTCTGACAGAATTCGTTATATTTACAATATAAACCATTATTTGTTTTCGGTATGCTTTTATTTTACATATATGATGTATATATGAACCTTCAAGAGTGCTAAAATAAGTGGGAAAAGCATTTGGGTGGTGAAAAACGAAGATATTGGCCACCCGGTCATAATCTCAGGCGAGAGAGAGAGACAGGCAGCCCTCCCCTCTCGCTGTCTGGGAGTCAACTGAGAAGAGCGGGGCGGTGTGTGCCGGTGTCTGGGTGTTGCATAACGATCTTTTATGCAACCCACTTGTGCTACATTATCGCGGGAGAGAAAAATAACCGATAAATGATGATAATAAGAGGAAAAATAGGTGATAATTGAGGTGGGGAGGGAGGGGGGAATAAGGTGGGGAAGGAGGGGAGGGGGGTGGGTGAGATTTACATGGATGAGTACTGGAGGGGAATTATCTCACCTAGAGACAAATTCCTTTGTTTTGATAGGCCCTTTTTTTTTATGGAAGGCTTTTTTTATGGTCCTGCTTCCGTGAGGCCTATCGCGTTCCCTATAGGAAGCCTTCCGTGAGGCCTATCGCGCTTGCCGGGCTAATTAATCGTGTCGAGTGAGAAATGCAAACATGTTCCGATCTTTACACACCCTTTTCAACATCTGACAGACATTAATACAGCATACAGCGAGCAAAATGTAATTACAGCGGCGACACGACTTATTTGGCCTGGAGAAATCCGACTTCACCGGAGAAATGTTTCCATCGAAAAATGTACAAATTTAGCCAGCTGTCTTAACACATTATCACAAATATGGTTAACATGTCGCTTCCTCTTCCCTATAGGACCAGCGATCCTGTGGTGGAGACGAGGCTACTAGCGTGGATGTTACTGCGGGTGATGGAGAAAGTCAAGATGTGGTCCCCCTCAGCTTGGAACACCTACAAGGCATCTTCTTTATCGTCCTCATCGGCTGGGCTCTCTCGCAAGCATTTTTTGTCATAGAGATGTTTTGCATTCGAGTGTGATAGTGTGATAGTCCTTCCGGTAAAATAGCGACAGTGTAATATTATTTCCGGTTAATTAGCGACAGTATAATTATTTCCGGTTAATTAGCGACAGTATAATTATATTTCCGGTTAATTAGCGACAGTATAATTACTTCCGGTTAATTAGCGACAGTTTCCGGTTAATTAGCGACAGTATAAATATATTTCCGGTTAATTAGCGACAGTATAATTATTTCCGGTTAATTAGCGACAGTATAATTATTTCCGGTTAATTAGCGACAGTATAATTATATTTTCGGTTAATTAGCGACAGTATAATTATATTTCCGGTTAATTAGCGATATTATAAATATATTTCCGGTTAATTAGCGACAGTATAATTATATTTCCGGTTAATTAGCGACAGTATAATTATATTTCCGGTAAAACAGCAACATTATAATTATTTCCGGTTAATTAGCGACAGTATAATTATTACCGGTTAATTAGCGATGGTATAAATATATTTCCGGTTAATTAGCGACAGTATAATTATTTCCGATTAATTAGCGACAGTATAAATATATTTCCGGTTAATTAGCGACAGTATAATTATTTCCGATTAATTAGCGACATTATAATTATTTCCGGTTAATTAGCGACAGTATAAATATATTTCCGGTTAATTAGCGACAGTATAATTATTTCCGGTTAATTAGCGACAGTATAATTATATTTCCGGTTAATTAGCGACAGTATAATTATATTTCCGATTAATTAGCGACAGTATAATTATAAGACACCTAGATGGGGATAAACGTCTTAAAATAGTTGGCTGAATGGGGCCGAATGGATACAAGCCAGAGAAAGAGAGAAAAAGACAGAAATAACAAAAAGCAGGTCACCCCCCTTAAGCCAATGTACTGTCTTCTTATATTCTCTAAATATTAATAAATGTCGGTAATAATCAATGGGCGTTTTATTCTACACTATTAGTACTTTCATTCATCTGTGCTCTATATGCAACACAATCCCACCCTTACTCTGTGCAACTCTCCAACCCAAGAGTGAAACGTTATTCTCAGACTTTCTTCTATTCAACTGCTGAGCTCTGGAACTCTCTCCCAGAATCAGTCTTTCCCTCTTCCTATGACTTAAATTGCTTCAAACTCCGTGTGTCCATGCATTTTAGCTCGAACGTCGCTTGATTTCGGCCCTGTCACTCTTTGAAATCTGGGGCAGGCACTCGCTGCAGGCAGTTATGCCTTTTGTCTCCCTCATTCACATAGAAAAAAATATGTATATAATGTATGTTGTTTCACTTAAGAGTGCCCAAAGAGGATGGAGCTGGTAATGTTAGGCATACCTTGGAGAGACAAGAGGAGAGCGTCCTCAATAAGAGAACACACAAAAGTGGAAGATATTCTCAGAATCTCAGTACTATAAACAAGAGGAAATGGTCCTTGGCAGGTCATATATTTAGAAGATATGATAACAGATGGACTACTAGATCAACATAATGGGAACTTAGAGATGGAACTAGAGGAAAGGGGGACAGAGAACCAGATGGAAGGACGAGATCCGAAGGTTTTCTGGGAGGGATGGAACAAGCTAACATCTGACCGGCTAGCATGGAGTGGTTTGGGAGAGGCCTTTGTCTTTCAGTGGACTAACTTAAGCTAATAATGATGATGGAGAAGTCTAGAGAGCAAATCACCCCCCCCCCCCCCCCCCCCCCCCCCTTACACACACACACACACCTTAACCCCTTCAGACTCATATGACGCAGAGGTTGCCAGATTAACAATAAGAAATAGAGTTCTCTCACTCTTATAATTACCTCTCCAAAATTAGTTATTAAAATTTAAAAAAATTAGAAGTGGTGGTGGACAGGAGTGAATGGAGAATGCTTGTGAATAGTTGAGTGAACACGTGGTCATTTGGAGTAAGGGGTCGGGCGCAAGTTGGACTAGATAATAGTCCATCAGGCGCCTGGCCCGGGGAGACGATTAATATGAAGGGTGCGCCTGGAAGTGTGGTGGGAGGGCTTGTGGCTTTGGCTCCGCTGCATGTCTGCCTGCCGAGATCGGAACCTCTCCGGGTGGTCGGGGGCCGGGGGAGTGCTGGAGCGACCTTGGTGACCCTGGTCTCTGGGTCTTCTCCTGGGTGACCTGGATGTGTGTGAGTTGGTGCTTTTTATCTGTGTTTATTTGTTGTTTTAAGTTGTTTTTGTGTTTTCCCTGTTCTTGCTCTGTCTTGAGTCGGCTACCCCCAAAATGGGGATTGGGCCTGAGCATATAGATAGATAGATAGAAAATTAGTTTTCTGCCCACAGCTAACTCAAAGACAACTGCAGAGGTTGAAGTAACTAAACTAAAGGTTTGTAAATACACCTGATGGTAATAAAGGCTTTAAAGTATCCCTAATAGGCTCAAAATCGCGTCATATGTCGGAGAGGGTTAACATAAGAGCCTATTGTCACACATCAAGGGTACTGTAAGAGAAGGACCTTGGCCTTCCTGACGGAAACACAATATCCTCTCTATAACTCTCAGTATCCCCTCCCGTGAACAGACACTACTACACGTAGAACTGCTGGGTCCAGGTTCTCTGGGACCACAAGTGGGGTAGGATTCCCACTATACTTTTAGGCTGCTATATTTTACTCGTCCGGCAAAATGGACAGACATATACTTCCGTAGGTAGGATAAATTTAGATCATAATCTCCAAAGAACAGCCACTCTGGTCACAGACTCCTACCTACTAAACTGTCAACAGTGCCGTGCTATGATCAGGAAGGGTACAGTGACAGTAACAGGGAAAACCACCCTGTAACTGTTACCTCTATAAGAGGCCACCACCCCTCCTCTATTATAGTATGTCACCCTGCCGTAATCAAAACACCGGCCCAAAGCAGAGAATTGCTGCAACACAGTCCCGGGCGATTGAAATGTGGACACTAAAGCTAAGGTTGGATCACACTGGTCGAGGGCACCCTCGACCACTGGACCAACAAAAGATCGCAAGAAGAAAATGAAGGTAAAGGCATATACAAGTACAGCACCGCTCTGGTACTATGGATACTACTGCTCCCGCAACCAGTCTACATGTATAATGAAGGTAAAGGCATATACAAGTACAGCACCGCTCTGGTACTATGGATACTACTGCTCCCGCAACCAGTCTACATGTATAATGAAGGTAAAGGCATATACAAGTACAGCACCGCTCTGGTACTATGGATACTACTGCTCCCGCAACCAGTCTACATGTATAATGAAGGTAAAGGCATATACAAGTACAGCACCGCTCTGGTACTATGGATACTACTGCTCCCGCAACCAGTCTACATGTATAATGAAGGTAAAGGCATATACAAGTACAGCACCGCTCTGGTACTATGGATACTACTGCTCCCGCAACCAGTCTACATGTATAATGAAGGTAAAGGCATAAATTATACAAGTACAGCACCGCTCTGGTACTATGGATACTACTGCTCCCGCAACCAGTCTACATGTATAATGAAGGTAAAGGCATATACAAGTATACCACCGCTCTGGTACTATGGATACTACTGCTCCCGCAACCAGTCTACATGTATAATGAAGGTAAAGGCATATACAAGTATACCACCGCTCTGCTACTATGGATACTACTGCTCCCGCAACCAGTCTACATGTATAATGAAGGTAAAGGCATATACAAGTATACCACCGCTCTGGTACTATGGATACTACTGCTCCCGCAACCAGTCTACATGTATAATAACCAATATGAAAAAATAATTATATTTGCTAATTGAATTCTCACAATCACAACCCCCTTCACTGGTTCACTATAGTTTGTCTAACACTGGCGGACCTTTGCATTGTCCGCAACAATAGTCGAGTTAGGATATGGCATCATGAGGGGAAGTGTGGTGGAGTGGTCTTGCCACTGGCCTGGTAATCCAAAGGTCCCGGGTTCAAATCCCGATGTATCAATGGGAAGATATTATTGGGATGGAATTTGTGCTGTACCTAGTATCAGTGGATTACCACAAGCCCACCGAAACGTCAATAAAATACCCTCATTGTTCCCTGATTAAATAGCACTGTATGAATATTCCCATATTCAAAATATGCTATAGGGGTGCAATGCCTGGTGAGTTATCTGCTCAACAGGTGGCGTTGTGTGTGTGTAAGTGTGAGAGTCCGAGTGTAGGGGGTGAGACAGTGAAGCACGGGAACGAGGTGGCTTCAGAGATTTTTTTTTGTTTTTAAGAGACAATGAACGGAGGAAGGAAAAACACAGATAAAACAAAAAGGTCCATGTGCCTAAAGGCATCCTCCATTCATAAAATGTTTGTAACAACTGGATTTAAACATTTGTTGATTGTAAGTTTGTGGAAAGCAATTCGAGGGAAGTGAATTCCAAAGAGTAGTAGCTCTGGGGATAAATGAATTCTGATAAGCAGAAGTTCTGCATTGTGGAGGAGAAAGTGTAAATTCATGGGCGCTCTCAGCTGCCCTAGTTCTACGGGGAAAGATGTGGAGAGGCGGCACAATTGAAGCAAGTTCCTCGGAACAATTGCTGTGAAAATATCTGTAGAATAATGCAAGGGATGCAACGTTTCTTCGTATGGCTAATGTAGGAAGGTCCTGTGTGATTGCAGGGTTATTGATTAATCTAATAGCTTTATTTTGAATTTTGTCCAACTGCCTCAATGCAACCACTCCACTTCCACCCCACAGAGGTGAACAGTAATCCATCTGAGAGCGCACATGACTTTTATATATTACGGCCAACTGCTCGTCAGTGAAGAATTCTCGAACTCTGTACAGGAGTCCCAGTTTTTTAGAGGCATTCTTAGCAATGCTTCTAACATAATGTGTCCAGCTCAAGTTAGTAGTTAATGTTACACCGAGAATGTCAATACTAGGGGAAGTGGGAATATTTACATCATTAAAAAATATATGGGAGTCAGTGAGATTCTGTCGGTTAGAAAATTGAATGTACTTGGTTTTCTGTGCATTAAAGGAAACTAGATTCTCTTGTCCCCATTCATTAATTCTAGAAAGGTCCTGGTTCAGAGAAATTGCAGTGTTTATTTTTGAATTTATAAGATCGGGTTGGGTGAAAGAATTGGTAAATGTGAAGGAACTGTGGAGTGTTGAGTCATCTGCGTAGGAATGTATTGGATTATGAGTGGTAGATATGAGATCATTGATATGAATGAGGAACAGAGTTGGGGCCAAAACTGATCCCTGGGGAACACCAGCATTTATTGAGTGAAATTGAGAATAAAGGCCATCTACCATTACACGTATTTTTCTGTTATGAAGATAAGAAGAAATTAGTGGAACTAATGATGCAAGGCCGTAGTGTGACATCTTCGACAATAAGGATTGATGCCAGACTCTATCAAATGCCTTTGATATATCCAGTGCTATTGTATGTGTTTCACCATGTTGGTCTGTAGCTTGGTTGATTTGATGCGTAAGAAGGCAAAGAATGTCTGCAGTTGATCGACATAGTCTAAAACCATATTGCCTATCACTGATTAATTTATTATTCTCCAGATGCTTAATTATGTGATTATTTAATATAATTTCAAAAACTTTGCCAAGAGTGGAAGTTATAGCTATTGGTCTGTAGTTTGATGGATCTGAAGAGGCACCTTTTTTAGGAACTGGATGGATGTTTGCTTCTTTCCAGGGTACTGGGAAGCATGAGGTATGAGTACACAGACGGAAAATTTTTGCCAATACAGGAGCGAGCACCAAGGAGCAATTCTTAAGTACTATTGGAGGAATTTCATCTGGACCAGGAGCCTTATCTACTGAGAGATTCTGCAAAATAGTTTTGACATGTCTGGTGTGGATCTTAAGTGAGGGAATTTCAGGTGAATTAAAATTAAGTACAGGGACATCTTGATTTATGTCATCTAAGGTTGAGTTGGTGGAGAAAATATCTGCAAGAAGGTTAGCTTTACCTCGTGGGTCACTTACAAGATTGCCAGTCGGAGATTTTAATGGTGGAATGGATGAAGCAGTAGTGAAGTTGGGGTCGTTTCGGGCCATGAGTGAGCACCGTGCCTCATGTGAAGGCAAGATGGCAGGTGCTCGTTGTACTCTACGTGCTTCACATGTCTCACTCCCTAGACTGGAACAAGACCTCATGGGCTTCACTGTTCATTGTAAAGCGGTGAATGTTAAGGCTCTCAGCCTATGCTCGAGAGGAAGTAAGTTGGAATATAGAAAAAAATAAAAAAAATAAAAATAAAGATGGGGAATAATAACAATGCCGCCACCTACGTACCTTTTTTTTTTTTTTTTTTTTTTTTTCTATATTCCAACTACTCCCTCTCGGGCATAGGCTGAGAGCCTGTACATTCCACCGCCCAACACGGTGAAGCCCGTGAGGTCTTGTTCCAGTCTGGGGAGTGAGACATGCGAAGCATCCATCATGGCTCGAAGCAGCTCCATCTCTGAAGCGGCCGGTTGCTTCGCTCAAGTGCTTCACCGTCTCACCCTCCAGACTCAGACCCTCACTCTCAGAATGCCACCTATTGAGCAGTGAACTCACTAAGCATTGTCCCCCTGTAACATATTTTGAATATGGGAATATTCATACAGTGTTATTTAATCAGGGAACAACGAGGGTATTTTTTTGGCATTTCGGTGGGCTTTGTGGTAATGCACTGATACTAGGTACAGCACAAATTCAATCCCAATAATATCTTCCCATTGACATATCGGGATTTGAACCCAGGTGCATTGGATTACCAATCCAGTGGCATGACCACTCCACCACACCTCCCCTACACCTGGGATGTATATAAACGGATACAAGAAAATGGCGGTGTACACGGCACACAAATTATGGCATAAATACTAACTGGGTGACCAGGTGCTAATTACTTAAGAACTGACTGCATAAGCAATACTTGTTATTATGCAGTTAATTATAAAACAATGAATTAAACAATTACACGATGAAATAAATATATGATAGCACCTGAAGGGGTTAAATAATAAAGGGGCACGCAAAAACACTCAGCTGTGGTTGGGGACTATACTCCCAGGCCGGTGACAACTCTCCAATACATCCGTGGCACTAAAACATCCCGGTATGATGGTATGGTGTTAAATCCAGGGGCACAACACTACGGGAGCTGGTTTAAGCACAACCACAGCCTAGTGTACAGTGATTATCTGTTTAATCCCTACCTCATACCAAAACCATGGGCGACGCCATTCAAAAGGCAGGGGAGGTCATCCACATAAAAGTGGAACCACGTAATACACCACCTTAGTCACTACTCATATGCACTATACCCATCTACGGCCCTTAATCTTTCCACCATGACATCAGAAAGCACAATATTACTCTATTATATCGATCAATCATAAGGATATGTCTTATAACCCAGTAAACTACCAAACAACCTTGTTGCCCGGTATGTTGGGACAGGGTAGTGGAGTCCCTAACACACTCTCTACTCGTATTTCTAGTCTAGACAAAAAAAGGTCATAGAACAAAAGGTGCCGTAAATTAATTGATTAGATAGTTTTAAAATATCAGGGTGATCCGATGAATAATAAAGGCGTTAGAAAATATGCCCCTCCTAATCTGAATATAAAAGTAAGAAATGATGACAAGACAAATAGAGCCAGATATACATAACTTCATCAAACATACATAAGTTAACTACAGAAGGCGGGTGCCCAATCCCGAAAAGGGTTGAAATAGGGGAGCTATCTCCCCGCCAAAGGCGGATTTCTAGGGCCTTTCCTAGCTGATGCCGAAAGGATTGGGTTCTAGTCATGTGGTGATGGGTTGGTCTATCAGAGTGAGAACTGAGCGATCTCTGCCATACCCATAGCTTACTCTGACTGTTCCTTTTACTTATATATTTTCTAGATCTCAAGTGACGGCGTCTCTTCCGTGGATTGACCTCCCAATCTACCAAGATTGGAAGCTAAAGCATCACATTTTTCCTTTGCCCCTCAACTTTCTCTTCATAATTGCTGAGGGCACAGGGCCCTGGGTGGGGCTTTGGTTTCCTGGGCGTTTCCACACCCTCCACAGCTCCCCGCCATGGAGTGGCTTCGGTCACCCAGGCTTTATTGTGGTCGGCAGGGAGGGTTCTGTTGGGGCGCTTGGTTATGGCCTTGGCCTTGCTCGGGGCCTTGGGGCTGTTCGGCCAGGCAGCTTGGGGAACAACAACAACAACAAGTTAACTACAGACACAATGTATGAGGATGTACCTGTACGTCTGGAAAATAATAGTTTTGTCATAACCTCACAGGAGTTATTTACACGCTCCTGTGACAATATATACAGGTATAATTATATAATTATATACCCGAGTGTACAATCGCCGACAGAGCAGGGTGGAACAATTATCTTTAACAAGTCCGATCCGCTGGAGAAACAGTTTGAAACATTCCCTTTCGACACATGCCCGAGTCGGTATTTTCCCTCTATGGAGGTTCGCCGTTTCAAGTTTATCATATAGGAGTGTTCCAGCTACTTCTGCAGTCGGTTGTACAGTATGTATACAAGTGAGTAATTATAGTTTTTGCGTCAATATTCAGAACAAAATTAGGCTTTCGGAGCACGTTCATGATCCATATTTGTAATGAGTTTCGTACTGAGTGCAATTTTAACGAAACTTTCAAAAATATGTTCCAGCAGTATAATAATCTGAATAGGTGTACACAGTTTGTTACAGGTATATTGTTCATTTATGCATGGTGCCAGTGGAGGGCATCACAAATGAAAATCCACTTCCGCAAAAGCAATTCCGCATCCTGTGCACCTTTTCCTCCGCAACCGTATTTCCGACAATCAATTAAAAGTTACGGTTCCGCTAAACCAAAACCGTAAACGCAATCCAGATTTGTGATTTTCACTACAAAAAGTGCACAAACTAGGGTAAATCATTTGGTAGAGTAGTACATTTGGATATATATATATATATATATATATATATATATATATGTTTTATCAGATGCTTACCCCTCACATGTGTCATAGCTCATACTCCACCTCCTTAGTCATGGCCTCACTCATTATATAATTTTATATTACCTATTGTTATTATTTGGAGCAGGATAAATTAGTACTAATTGTTTATTAAGGCCTTAACCCATTGGCTACAGCTATGTTTGGGCTATTTAGGGCATCTTCAGGCACTCCTGAATGATAAATCAAGCATCTGCATTAAATGAACTGTATTCTGCCAAAAACTATGCGAAAATAGCTTCAAAATGAGTCCAGAACGGGCCCCGTACGTGGTCTGGTTCACCCGCAGCGGTGTCAGTGAAACGCGGGAAACCCGCTATTTGGTAGCACTCGCTCGCTTGGCTACACTGTTGTGAGAGAGAGAGAGAGACCCGCACGAGAGACAGTCTACCTCAGTGAGCCGCTCGCTGCTCTGAGGGACGGAGGTGGGCCCCTCACGCTCCCGCCCACTGATACTCGATTTTTACGGTTTTTACAGGCTTTTAAAGCCTGGAAATTGCTGTAACTTGCCAGGACGTTCCAAAACGTCACCTGCAGCGAAAGGGTTAAGGGCATGAGGTGCTGGGAGGTGCGTCTATCTGCTGTGAATGCTCGCTGGTAACTACTAGTAAGGCAGGCGGGCTGGGTAGTGGGCGTAATCGATTATTTTGATTACTGGACCAAAATATTACTAATTGATTACTGTTTTCAGTAATCGATGATTTACTAGATGATTACTTGAATATGTAATTTCGAAATATTTATCACAAAAGTAAAATGGATTTTTTTTACTAACAATAGAGAATATATACTGTACATTTATATTAATATATAATGTAACGAACCGTGACATACTCAGTAAAGCGTCAGCTGCTGAACAAAAGGTCGGGAGGTCAAACCCGCTCGGTCAAAATGTTATTGGCAGATGTCAAGCCCGGGCAACTTGACCTAGCAATTCGTGACAAACGCCTAATGTTCATGGCCACGGGAATTACGGCGTCTAGCAAAAGAAAAACAAAAATCATCGGTTATACATAACCTGACGATGTAATCAAATATACTCTCGCAAGTCTTTGCGAGGCGTTTCTTAGTTAATTCAGTCTCCAATATGATATTAGTAACATGTATGATTAACTTTCTTATAAAACATAAGTGTGGTGTATTCCATATACAGTACTAATCAGTTATGAATAATAAATGATAAACTATTAGTTTATATTTAGGTGTGTTACTAATTATGTTCTTAAGTCAAATTAGTGAATATACTAGCATGTGATCCTCCAGGGAATCAAACCCAGGACAGCACAGGCAAACTCAAATATCAGTTACTGAAAGACTATAATGTTCATCTAATGTATAACATGTCATATATAATTGTGATTCTGATCAATATTTTGATAATATCCAATACATTTTAGTATTGGGGAAGAGAATATAATAAGCCTTATTGTCCAAAACACCAAAATCTTGCCTTCCAATGTCATTATACCTGTATATAATAATTAATTAATTCTAACTATATTTAGTAAATAATTATATGGTATTTAATGGGATAGTAATCGATATGTAATTGATTACTTTTACCAAAAGTAATCAGTAATCGCGATTACCAAAACAATAGAGTATCACCCAGGGCACCATGGGAATCCTGTTTGAGCTTGCTTACTATTGCTTAGTCTATTCGCTGTAAGTAGGCGAAAAATCATGACCTCTATCCTCTGTAACTCAAAACGGGCTAGAGCAAACTGGCTGTAAATATCAAAATCTATTCTTTGACTAACGCTTCCCAAATGGTAGACATATTAGCTTGATTACTCTAGTCGTTTTTTGAGTTACAGAGGATAGAGGTCATGATTTCTCGCCTACTTACAGCGAATAGACTATAGTAACCCAAATTGGGAGTTTGAGGGCCGCATGGATGCGATTGCGGAAGTACTTCCGCTATTCAAACCTGCAGATATGCACCAAATTTGTCACTAATAAAATCAGACATCCTCTACTGCGAAATTAGCGGTTTACGGAAGTGATTGCAGAAGTGCCCACCTCTGATTGCACGCAAATGCTTACACTGCATAAACAATTGAAACCATTTTAATTCAAACCATTGTTGTTACATTTCAACATATTTTTTAACGGTGCAGTGCATCATGTTTGCAATCAGAAAAAAGAAAGATCTATTCAGCTTAGCAATATGTTTATGGGATCATTTCCAACTAATTTAACAATCACATTATTTTGAGTTATAGGATAAAAAACAATCTGAACCAAACCTGCAGGATAGAAGAAACGTTTACGCCATGCAGAGTATTTATTCATGTAATCACAATGGCGAACGTCAACATTTTTCGGGAAATTATATATTGTTTGTAGGCCTACTTATCTAGGCCTACTTGTTAAATCTTTCAGGATACGAGGACGCGTTATTTTTCTTTTAAACTGGTTATCAGTAGACGATTTTATTCAATTCAGCAAAGAATTGCGAGTGTCAGAGGGTTAGTTGGTGAAGGGCTTGTGTGGTGCACAATAAATACGGCTGGAGGTCCACTTGGTCGGAGATGGAGCAGTGGGTGGTTCATGCTGGAGGCGTGGAAACACAGGAATGGGAGGTTCCCCGTCCATCAACCAGCCTTGTGCAGCCATTGTACCATTCATAAAACAAGGACGATACAAGGATGAAACTAGGACAGAAACAGATTATGTCCCTGAACCATTAAATTGTGCAGTTTGTTCCGTTTTCCCCCAGACTTGACGTCACAAGCGCGTGCCATAATGCGAGGCTGCCGGGTACTATGACTTCATTAACCAGCCGTGAATAACTGCCACCAAGGCTGGTAGTACGGTACGGTACGGTTGGTTTCTAGTAAAAAGTACGGTAGAACGTTTTCCTTAAACTACTGTACGGAACTTTTCGAGTAGGAAACATCGAATAAATTACTGTACCGTACCATACTGTATGGTGAATTTCACAGACAATTACCGTCGGTTGTGGGCACTTGTTCTAGATTTAATCACATCACATAAATTATGTTTTGTAATCAAACGAAGCATTAATTTATAAAATATCAATGCAATTAAAAATTGTAGTACATTAATAGTATAAAAGTACAAAAACATGTTTACACTCTGTGTATGAAGAAGATAGGAGGCAGGTTGCCTGTAACGAGTGTCTCCCCCTAAGCCAAAAGAGTGACAGATAGCCAAAATCAAGGGCCTTTGGGTCAAAATGCCTGGACACACGAAATGGAAAGCATTCTGATCAAGAGAGTTAATTTGTAGTGTACAAGAAAGAAAGACTGACAAAAAATTGCTAATTCTTGGGTTGGAGAATTGGACAGAAATAGAGTGGAACAGTGACTAAAGGTGGGTGCCTCGCACTCGCCGCAGCAGTGGTGGTATGCACTGAGAGAGCTCTGAAGAACACTGATTGTCATAATAGCAATAGAGGAGCGCAAAAGATGCAACATTGCAGCATTAAGAGAGATTGTAGGGAACTAGTAAGAGGAAGTGAGTTAATGAGGCGAAATCCTTTTGACTCTACTCTTTCGAGAAGTGCAGTATGGGTGGCACCTCCCCACACATGCGAACAATACATGGGAGCACTGCGCCCCTATACAGAGCAAGAAAGTGTGCGTGGGTGAAGAACCTACAGAGACGGTTGAGCACACCTAACTTCTGGGAAGCTGTTTTAGCAAGTGTGGTAATATGAATTTCCAAGAAAGGTTGGATAAAAAAGAAACACCAAAAATATTGAGAGAAGATGAAGGGTTGATTTGTGTATTGTTGAAGGATAATTGATGGTCATGTGAAAGATTGCAACGGGTAGATAGAGGGAGAAATTGGGTCTTGGAGGCATTGGAAGTAACAAGATTTTCTCTGCCCCAATCAGAAATAATTGATAGATCAGAAGATAGGCATATTATGGCCTCGTCATGTGAATTTTCGAGTGATTGCATCCTGGGTTGTTGTGAAAGCTATTTGAATAGTGTAAGGTAGAGTCATCAGCATGTGCTTGGATAAGACTAGAGGTACTGTTGAGGAGATCATTAATTAATGCTAGAAAGAGAACTGGAGACAGAACCCTGAAGAACACCGGAGTTGATAGGTTGAGGAAGTGAGCGATGGCCGCCTACAACTGCAGCTATGGAACAGTCAGAAAGGAAATTAAAGACAAAGGCACATATAGAGGGATAGAAACCGAAAGAGGGTAGTTTGGAAATAGAGATCTGTGCCAGACTCTATCAAAGGCTTTCGATAAGTCTAGCACAATAGAAAAAGTCTCACCGAAGTCCCGAAGGGAGGATGACCAAGAGTTAGTAAGATAAGCAAGATCACCGCTAGAGCAGCCCTTAACACTTAAGCTGCGGGCATATTTCCGCTATATTAGGGCTCATTCAGGCACTCCTGAATGATTGAGCAAGTGTCTGAATGAAATGAAATGTATTCAGCCAAAAACTAGAAGAAAATAGCTTCAAAATGACACCAGAACGAGCTTCGTAGCGTGCGGGATTCATCCGCAGCGCTACCATAGACATCGGCAAATATTCGCTAATACTGAGTGAATATCGCTAATGTCGCGCTACATTTGCCTTTGGCAGCGGTGCAAATTTCTAGCGGGACATGGCTCATATCCCTCAGTGCCGCGGCCGCCTGGCTGGAGAGCGGGCGGGGGCCTGCCGCGCACCCGCTCACTCGGACTTGTCTCCACAGGCTTTAAAAGTCTGTAAGTTGCTATAAATTGCCATGGTGTTCCGGAACGTCCCCTGCAGCCAATGGGTTAAGGAAACCATCCTGGTGATCTGAAAATAGATTATGGGAAGATAAATGCTTACATTTTTGTAATTAAGATTAGTCTCGAAAACTTTAGAGATGCAATAAATGAGAGCAATTGGACGATAGTTGGAGGGTTGAGAGCGGTCGCCCTTCTTTGGGACAGGTTAAATGAGAACAAACTTCCAGTAAGCAAGAAATATGTTAGAGGAAAGACAGAGACAAAAGAGCCTTCCTTGGCAGGGAGTCAGCATGGAAGAACAGTTTTTGAGTACAACAGGAGGAACACCATCTGGTGCATACACCTTCTTAGTATTAACCCCAGAGAGGGTAGAGAGTATATCCTTAGAAGGGATTATTTTATTAGGCAAAGTAAGTGAGAGAGGGATGGAGAGGGAGGAGTAGCACCGGAATCGTCCAAGAGTATTTAGCGAAAGTTTGAGCAAAGAGTTCAACTTTGTTAGAGGAAGAGATGATGGTGGTACCATCAGAGTGGAAAAGAGGAGGGAAGGACGAGGAAGTAAAATTGTCGGAGAGACTTTTGGCTAGATGGCAAAATGCATGGGAAGAGCTGGAGTTGGAAAGTTCAGAGCATTTGTTATTGTGATTGTTCTTTTATTTCAAAAATTTATTTTGTTAAGCGTTATGTCCACATAGCGATTTTGATTAATTATTTTGCATTTATCTTGTGTCGTCCCATTTTTTTATTTTTTTTATTTTGCAAGTTTTACATTATAATTAATAATGATTTTTTTTTGGCGAGTCAAAGAGCAGATTTGGCTTGATTCTGGGCAGAAAAATATAAAGTACAAGATTCTTGAATTTGAAGTCGATGGTACCGTTTGAATGCTTCCTGCTTATTGCGGACAGCAGTAGAACAAGCGTGAGTAAACCAATATTGTTGCAAGTTCATTTGAGAGAATGAAAATGGGATGTATGCTTCCATGCCTGCAAGGATTACCTCAGTAATAGTGATTGATACAAATGGTGTCCGTAAACCAGGTTAAAAAATAAGGGTAAATTTATTATATGATATCAAATTTCACCTATCCATTAAGGGGAGGTTTTTAGTTGATTCCCTAGACTTCCATCAAACTTAAAATTACTCCCCCTAGACCCCCTTTCAAGATAAATTTGTACATTTTTCGGTAGAAAAATGTCCCGGCCGAAAGCCGATTCCCCTTAAATTACAGGCTCGCTATCGCTCGCCAGGAAAAAATAGACACCTGAATGGCACGAATGGTCTTAAAATTGACAGAAATGGGGCGAGGGTTCTTAAAATCGCCAAACTAATGGGGCGAACGTCTTAAAATCTCAAAAGCAATGGGGCTAGACATGAGGGAGAAAGGGGTCCAGAAAAAAATCCTCCAGGTGGAAATCTTCCCTTAACCCTTCCAGCACGATGGCAATTTGCTACCTTCTACTGTGCTTTAATTAGACGTTTTTTGGCAGTTTGTGAATAACGCATGCTATTTAGAGGATGATGGGTGTGAATTTGTATTTTGTTTTTGTGTGTTCGTTGTTTTCTGTTGTGTTGTCCCTATTCTGGCTCTGTCTTGAGTCTGCTTCCCCCCCCCCCAAAAAAAAAAGGATAAGTGGGGATTGGGCGTGAGTATATAGATAGACTTAGAGAATTTATTGAAATCGTATTAACCCCTTCGAGACCCGAAAGTAGATAACAAGCTAAAGGAAACAATCTAATGGTAACTTAAATATGATGAAAATGACGTCATCCTACCGAAGGGGTTAATCATTCCCTTTCAGTATACGATACTTTTGTTTTCTATTGTTTTGATGTAAAGGCAAGTACATAAGGGGACCGACCCGCTTTATTACTTCTTCTGGGTAGTAGCCATTCGACCCCATTCAGCCTACTGCTTTAACAAGTTTATCCTCATCCAGGTGTCGAATTACACCTGGCGAGCGATAGCGAGCCACCCTATTTTGGATTGGTTTTACACAGCTGACTTTATTTGTACATTTTTCGGTAGAAAAATTTCTTCAGTGAAGCCGGATTTCTATATACAATGATGGCTCGCTCTCGCTCGCCAGGAAAAAATCAATGCCTGCATGGGAAGAAACTTCTTAAAACAGTAGGCTGAATGGGGCCGAATGGATAAAACCGAGAGAGAAAAGGCAGGTCAGTCCCCTTAAGGGGGTTACCTGCTTTTTGTTATTTCTGTCCTTTTCTCTCTTTCTCTGGCTTGTATCCATTCGGCTCCATTCAGCCAACTATTTTAAGACGTTTATCCCCATATAGGTGTCGATTTCTTCCTGGCGAGCGATAGCGAGCCAGCATTATATGAAGAAATCCGGCTCCGCCGGAGAAATTTTTCTATCGAAAATGTAAAAATTTAGCCTGCTGTCAAACAAAAATAAAAAATATGCTGGCTCGCTACCGCTCACCAGTAAAAAATTGACACCTGGATGGCGATAAACGTCTTAAAACAGTAGGCTGAATGGGGCCAAATGGATACAAGCCAGAGAAAGATAGAAAAGGACAGAACAAAAACAGGTCACCCCCCTTAAAGAGCAAGGGAAAGTTTGTGCATACAGTACTGGTGTTTGACCGACCAAGCTGCTGCTGCTGCTGTTGTTGTTGTTGCTGTAGTGGTGGAATATTCCAGGATAAAGTTAAGGGGAGATATCGACTTCAGGGATTTTGTTCTGGATCCCTTTCTCCTTCATGTTTAGCTTCATTGCTTTTTGAGATTTAAAGACAGTCGCCCCGTTAGTTTGGCGATTTTAAGAACATTCGCCCCATTTCTGTCAAATTTAAGACCTTTTCTGTCATTCAGGCGTCGATTTTTTCCTGGCGAGCGATAGCGAGCCTGTAATTTAAGAGGAACCGGCCTTCGGCCTGGACATTTTTCTACCGAAAAATGTACAAATTTATCTTGAAAGGGGGTCTAGGGAGTGTAATTTTAAGTTTGATGGAAGTTTAGGGAGGAAACTAAACACCTCCCCTTAACCCCTTGAGTATTATGCCACACCTCAACAGTTAGTTCTGGCTATCACCCAACCATTGTCTACAGTTCTGGCTATCACCCAACCATTGTCTACAGTTCTGGCTATCACCCAACCATTGTCTACAGTTCTGGCTATCACCCAACCATTGTCTACAGTTCTGGCTATCACCCAACCATTGTCTACAGTTCTGGCTATCACCCAACCATTGTCTACAGCTTTTGGAAGGAACTAGGCTATGCAAAGGGGTTAAAATATAGTTCAATAATCTCTTAAACTCTTACTGATATCTTGTATGTATGTATGTATGTATGTATGTATGTATGTATGTATGTATGTATGTGTGTATGTATATGTATGTATGTATGTGTGTGTGTATGTATTTTATGTTGTGTGTATGTATGTATGTGTATGTATGTATGTATGTGTATGTATGTATGTATGTATGTGTATGTATGTATGTATGTATGTATGTATGTATGTATGTATGTGTGTATGTATGTATGTATGTATGTATGTATGTATGTGTGTATGTATGTATGTATGTATGTATGTATGTGTGTATGTATGTATGTATGTATGTACAAAGGAGTACAAAGGAAATCAAGCAACAACAGATCTAGTGACCCTTCTAGGTTGCTTGTCCTCCAAAACACTGAGGATCAAGTGTCCAAACAGTGGTTTAGAGTGGGTAAGGGAACATTGGAAAGGGAACTACTGCCCTGCCACTAACGTGGCAGGACTAGGAAGTTAGTAGACATATGGTTAGTAACTGAGGGGAGGATAAAGTTATTCATTTACAAACGCAGTCAGTCGCGGGTTTGATGCGAGATATTTGTCTAGGCGGAATTTAAATGAATCAACGTGCTGCAGTCTATAACGTCTCGGGGAAGCCCATTCCACAAGTTGACAACTCGATTGAAGAAGAAATTCTTAGATTCGTGCGAGTTAAAAGATTTACCAATAATTTTGCAACCGTTTCCCCGCGTGTAATTAGATTGGTCGATAGTGAAGTACTTACTACAGTTCATATTGTCGATGCCTTTGATGATTTTGAACACTTGAATTAAGTCGCCTCTTAATCTGCGCTGGGTTAAAGGAAATAGATTTAATTCTCTAAGACATGGTTTGTTCTTTAGGCTAGGTATCATTTTGGTAACTCTACGTTGAACTCGTTCTAGCTTGTTTATATCTTTTTGGTAATAAGGGCACCAGGATTGAACGCAGTATTCCAGAAGAGGGCGGACTAAGGAATTGTAAAGGGTTAGGATAACTTCTTTGGATTTATGCTCAAATGACCTGCCTATAAAGCCAATTATTTTGTTTGCCTTCTTAACAACTTCTGAACATTGTTGACTCGTTTTAGGTTACTCGATATTGTTACTCCCAGATCGGTTTCTCTGTTTACATTCTTAAGCTGAGTGCCATTCATCGAATAGTTTGCTTTTCATTTAGGTATCCGACATGTAGTACTTTACATTTATCCGCATTGAAACTCATTTGCCCAAATTTGGGCCCAACATGACAATTTATCTAGATTGTGTTGCATATCGTCAACTTGTTCTTTTGAGAGCCTATTTGCAATTTTTGTATCGTCAGCTTTGAGATTGTACAGGCGAGACCCCTCTATGTATGTGGGGTATGTATGTATTTTGTAAGTATGTATGTATGTGTATGCATGAATGTATGTGTATGTATTATGTATGTATGTTGTATGTGTGTAGTGTATGTGTGTAATGTAGGTGTTTGTGTGTATGTGTGTGTATGTATGTATGTATGTATGTATGTATGTATGTATGTATGTATGTATGTATGTGTGTGTGTATGTATGTATGTATGTATGTATTCAGGCCCACTCCCCCCCCCCCCCCCTTCTTTATATAAAATTGTCTAATTATTATAGCCAAAAACTCGCATCCTTTAAGGGGTTTTTAATTAGTTCGTTAGACCTCCATCAAGCTTAACATTACACCCCCTAGATCCCCTGTCAAGATGAATTTGCACATTTTTCGGTAGAAAAATTTCCCGGCCGAAGGCCGGTTCCTCTTAAATTACAGGCTCGCTATCGCTCGCCAGGAAAAAATCGACACCTTAACCCTCTCACCACGGAAGGGCTCTTGAACGCCCATAAAAAAGCATATAACAGCTGCCCGGAAGGGCTCTTGAACGCCCAGTGGTTGAAAGCCTGTGAGCTTCGTGTGCGAGGCGTCGGTCCGACGCATGTAACCAACAGCCGGCTGGACCGACGCCCCGCATCTCCGGCCACAAGAAGGAGAGCGTCGCTTGTTCGTGTGTGCCTGTATGTTGTTGTTAAGTATCGAAAAGTAGTGTAAAGTGGCTCTTTTGGCCATAAAGTTTATCTCCAATATCATCATCACAACTCAACAGTTGACTTAGAAGCTCTACTTAATGCCATTCTACAGGTAAATAACACAGCCTTGGGGATTGGGTAATGCGGAGCAGTCAGATTAACACATATACGGTAGCCTAGACGTTTATCGGCCAAAACACCCGGGTTTCGAGGAATACTGTATATATATAATACATAGCCGGGGCTGGAGGGTTAATGGCACGAAAAGTCTTAAAATTGACAGAAATGGGGTGAAAGTTCTTAAAATCGACAAACTAATGGGGCGAACGTCTTAAAATATCAAAAGCAATGGGGCTAACCATGAGGGAGAAAGGGGTCAAGAAAAAAATACCTCAAGTGGAAATCTCCCCTTAATACTGTAGTTAAACCTAACCTCACACTACACACTGGTTGGGTCTTTTGACGATCGGGGCCACCAGACTCCCATTATAGTCTGTAAACCCAGCTGTTGGTGACGCGTTATGCCTTGGGTGACTGAGGTTTACACTAGAGGAGGAGGGTGTTGTGGTGTGTGGTGGTGCGACTCTCAGGTGTGGGAATGTGTCGTATAGATTGGGGTCGAGAGTGGATGTCACACCTCTTCGGGAGACTAATGCGGTGTACAGGCTGGGGTTGCTGGTGTGGTGTGGGATGCTCGAAGCTAGAAATATATAATTTTAGGGATTAATAAATTAATATATATATAATATGTATATACAGTATATGCCTATTGACGACTCTTTAAGTGTACATATATAAATATATGTTTATTGCTCGCACATCGATGAATTTACATAGTGTTATATGTATACATATTAATTCGATAACAATGAAACTGTACAGAAACTCGGTAATTCATACATTGCAATAAGAAATTTTGTTCATGAGACTGACAACATTAAACATGGAAATCAATACAAATTCAAGCTAAACTAAGTTTTACTTAAACTAGACATACAAATATGAAATACAAAGACAGAGAGGGAGAGGTAGACCAAAAGAGAGGTGGAAGGATGGAGTGAGGAAGTATATGGATGAAGGTGGTGCTGGTTGGGAGGAGGGGCGTCGACTGACTGGGGACGGAGGGGCATGGGGGCGGTTTGTTCGTGTCCACCCCTTCGGGGATCGCGGCGTCAGGCAATAGATAGATAGATAGATAGACAGACAAATACATTACATTAGCTGTAGTATTACCAGTGGTGCTGTTGATGTGATGGTAGGGGTTCGAAGCTGGCCCTGGGGTGTTGCCAGTGCCTCTAGGATACCCCATTGAGGTATACATAGGTAAACTATCCTCGGGGTTCATGGACAGGCTCCTTCGGTGATATCTGGCCGGGTAGTCACTCTTCCCCAGGTAGCTTCCCCCGGGTAAAGGATCAGTAGAATGGATGGAGAGGCTGTAGGTGTTGCTTCTAGTGGGATGTTCATGGCCTCCTAAATTGATCTCTCCCAGTAAATTGTCGGGTAAAGGATGAATGTGGTTGTTTGAAAGCCTGTTTCTTGTATGTCTAGTGAGGTTATTGGCGCCCCCCTGGTCATTAACTACAGGTGGACTGTCATGGAGGGGCAGCTCCATGTTGTTGGCTTCACCGCTGGGAACACACAAGGAAAGCTGGGGAATATAACAGGTACAGGTACATACAAATTTATCATTATCTTTCATCATAAGGCGTGACATTTATAAGGTACAAAGGAGTACAAAGGAAATCAAGCCACAACAGGTCCAGCGACCCCTCAAGGCTGCTTGCCCTCCAAAACACTGATGATCAAGTGTCCATACAGTGGTTTAGAGTGGGTAAGGAAAAATAGAGAGGGAAGACTGCCCTGGGACAAATGTCCGTGGCAGGATTAGGAGATATTAGTAGGGGACAGTTGTTAGTAATATAATAGAGGAAAAAAAAAAAAAAAAAAACACACACACACACGTTATTCATTTAAAAATGCAGTCATTCGTGGATTTAATGCAAGTTGTTTGTTTAAAAGAATCAACAGTGCTGCAGTCTATGACATCTCGGGGAAGCCCATTCCACAAGTTGACTACTCGATTGAAGAAGAAATTCTTAGACTTGTGTGAGCTAAAAGATTTACCAATAATTTTGCAACCGTTCCCCCGCGTGTAATTTGATTGGTCGATAGTGAAACATTTATTACAGTTCATGTTGTCAGGCCCTTGAATTAAGTCTCCTCTTAGTCTGCACTGGGTTAAAGTAAATAAATTGAATTATCTAAGACGCTCCTTGTATGGTTTGTTTTTTAGGCAAGGTATCATTTTGGTAACTCTACGTTGAACTCGTTCTAGCTTGTCTGTATCTTTTTGGTAGTAAGGGCACCAGGATTGAACGCAATATTCCAGGAGAGGGCAGACTAAGGAATTGTAAAGAGTTAGGATTACAACTTTGGATTTATGCTTAAATGACCTGCCTATAACGCCAATTATTTTGTTTGACATCTTAACAACTACTGAACATTGTTGACTCGACTTTAGGTTACTCGGTATTGTTACTCCCAAATCAGTTTATCTGTCTACACTCTTAAGCTGGGTGCCATTCATTGAATAGTTTGCTTTCTCATTTCAGTTTCCGATATGGAGTAGCCTACTTTACATTTATCCGCATTGCAACACATTTGTCAGATTTGAGCCCAATGTGACCTATTATTATGTAGTGATCTTCGGGTTTTTTAATGGTAGGCCTATACACTCATGTACTGCATTCGAATAAGTGGAGGTGAAAAATCTCCATGATTGGTTTAGATCATCATTGTTAATAATAGAACTCCAGTCGATTTCCTTGAGTATTGCTCTAAGTTTACGGAAGTTTGCTCTCTTGGGACCTTCTCTTTGCTGGTATTGAGTTCGTTGCCATTGAATTTTAAATGGAAAGTGATCGTACGATGGTCATTATTACTGAATTCATCACCATAGGATGAGCTTAGCTGTTGAATAAAAGAAAGATTGGGAGTATCGTTTCACTCTTGGGATGGAGAGTTGCACAGAATAGAGGTGGGATTGTGTTGAAAGATAGGTGCTACATACCCTACATAGAAGAGGTGGTTTACATTGAGAGAGCTCTGAGGTACACTGATTATTAGAATAGCGAGATAGATGCAACACTGCAATGAAGAAAGAGAGACTTGGAATGTGAGAGGCATGAATGGTAGGGTAAATTTCTATAATTGCACCTATACGAGCTAAACAAATTATTATTGTATTTAACAGGAAGGTACAACGAGGGAAGTGATGTGGTATAGGTGGCAATATGCGGAAATGGATTATAAGGGCATTCCGCCCCCCTCTGACAAAAGTCTCAATCTAGATGTGACACGGATTTACAATGTTTCAGAGAGACATTAGCCTAACCTAACAACCTTACCTAACCTAACCTAGTATTATGGGTGGGGGCTGCTGCCCCCACATCCCCGCTGGTTGGGTAAAACGGTAGAAATTCAGTTGGGGTGGAGTGAATAACCGTAGATTTTCGTAAGGGGGTAAGAGGGGGGGCAGAATGCCCTTATAATCCATTTCCGCATATTATCACCTTATACAACATCACTTACCTCGTCGTACCTTCCTGTTAAATAGAATAATAATTTGTTTAGCTCGTATAGGTGCAATTATAGAATAATACCAATGGTAGCACGAGAGAGAGCTTCTGAAAATACTAGGGAATGCCAGGTTGGATTAATGCGGAATGACGGAGACCAAATGAAAAGGTATACATGTGAAAGAATGGGAGTGTGGAACTCTAGATAATATATAATAGTTACCCTAATAATATAAATTTTCTTTAATTAAGTTTAAGAGAAAATGGATGTTTTTTTATGGCTAACTAAATAAATATGTTCAAATCTTCGGTGTTATTTATATATTCTTTATAATTATAAACTCCACGTGTTATATTGATTACAACTAAACAAATATCATTACCAGTATTTTATGTCTTCAACCATCATTATGCGTTGAGAATTAAAAGTCAAAAACTAATATTTCTATGATCTTAACATTTTGACTTCTTAGCTGAAAATACTTGAATACGGAACTTCATTAGTGTCAGACGTGGACAAAGTGAACGGTTCAATAGTAAGCTCTGTGCAGGCCTACATTATACTTGTGCATAATACAGTGATTAACCATTTTCGCTCTGTGCAACGGTATTGGTAATTTATTGTGCATACCTGTATACTTTAATATTTATTAATTTATTATTTTTAAGAGATGGGTGCCTGGAATTCTAAGACCGAGAATGTCAGTTCGTCATCGTACACTAGCTATTCCGCCGTATTGGAATCCTCCAGTAAATCCAACACTACATTGGATAATTCAAATATTAGCTATAGTTCATTTGCTGATGTCATCTCTTTGTATTCTAATAATACCCCTGTGAATTCATCTGTCCTGATTAAACCCCACTGTGGATTCCTCAGTCTATGATGAATCCAACCCAACTGTGGATTCCTCACCCTATGGTGAATCCAACCCCACTGTGGATTCCTCAGTCTATGGTGAATCCAACCCCACTGTGGATTCCTCAATCTATGGTGAATCCAACCCCACTGTGGATTCCTCAGTCTATGGTGAATCCAACCCCACTGTGGATTCCTCACCCTATGGTGAATCCAACCCCACTGTGGATTCCTCAGTCTATGGTGAATCCAACCCCACTGTGGATTCCTCACCCTATGGTGAATCCAACCCCACTGTGGATTCCTCAGTCTATGGTGAATCCAACCCCACTGTGGATTCCTCAGTCTATGGTGAATCCAACCCCGCTGTGGATTCCTCAGTCTATGGTGAATCCAACCCCACTGTGTATTCCTCAGTCTATGGTGAATCCAACCTCACTGTCCATTCCTCGATCTATGGTGAATCCAACCCCACTGTGGATTCCTCAGTCTATGGCGAATTCAACCCCACTGTGGATTCCTCAGTCTATGGTGAATCCAACGCCACTGTGGATTCCTCACCCTATGGTACTTTGGGGCATAGCGATACGGGTGGCTATGTGGATTCTTCAAGTTATATAAGTGCCACTGTGGACTCTTCAGGAGAGACCCATAAGACATCTTTCCCGGAAGATGATTGTGCGTCCTCTCGGTCGTCACATTCCAGGGCGTCCAGAATAAAGGTTCCAAGTTCAGAGGAATGTAATTTGGATGCCTCAGAGTATAGCAAAATGGCGGTAAAATTGGACGCTTTGGACTATGACAAACTGGTAAAAACATTGGATTTTTCTGGAATTAAGTACATCGATCCAAAATACGCAGATTTGGATCCAATAGATACTGATTCTCTTTCGCCCGAAATCCGTAAGGAGAATTATGAGTATCTATGCCATTACTCCTTTGATCAGTTTAATGAGTTTTATAAAATGTATTATTATCACTATTGGGACTATTTCCGATATTATGATTACTCCGACTATAACTATGGGCGTTATTACCATTACTATTTACTCGCTGACTACGCTAACGCTTTCGTCTATTACAATCGTTATGCTAAATATCACAAGAGGAGCTTTTTTCATAACCATATGTCAGAATACTTTTATCTAAGGTATAAGTATCATAAGTGCCGCCACACATACTATTATGATCTTGTCAGGAATATTTAACTCCAATAAAATTACTACAAATAAATAGGTGAACATTAAATAAATATATTTGCTTGTGTTTCTCCTCTCTGTAATCTTCTTTTAGTACCATGGGTTATTTTTATATAATATTTTAGCGATTACATTATTTTACTTAGTTTAAGGATCTGTAGGAATCGAAGGGGTAACAGCTACCTCAATTAACCCTCTGACCCTCTGGGGCGGCTTCGGTCGCGCCGGGAATTTCCACACCTCACACCACACACACACATCACACAGTTTTTCCTACACCGAGAAATGACTCTCCGGCTGTCATTTCTCGAAGACTTCTTCTAGCCGGAGACATTGAGAGCAACCCAGGACCCACGTACACATACATAATTATGTCCAACTTGCTCAAAACCCATCACTTCGAGTCGCCATACTAAGGGTTCAGTTCTCTGCAATTCATGCGGGAACTGGACCCACTTCACCTGCACAACACTTGCCTCCAAGAAACACTACACAAACACCTGGACCTGTTCCTCATGCCCCTCCCTCTCCCAGTCAAATCCTTCACCTAAAACCCGTCCACCTCTCCTCCCCAACCCACCTAACCTTCCCATATCATCCACTCCCCCCCCTAAAACCCGTCCACCTCTCCTCCCTAACCCACCTAACCTTCCCATACCATCCACATCCTCAACTCAACACACCACACCCCATCCTAATCCATTCCAACCCCCATCTCCTGCTCCCCAATCCCCCCCCCCCACCTCACCCATCCCCCCCCAGCCCATCCCTCCCCCCCCCCCCCCCCCATCCTCGTGCAGCAGCACCCAACATACATCGTGCACATAACATTAACATTCTTCAACTGAACATAGATGGCATCAACACAAAGAAACACGAACTCTCACACTTCATCAAACAACACAACATACACATTGCCATCTTACAAGAAACAAAACTCCGCACAACACAAAAACACCCACATTTCATAATTTTACCACCATCAGACAAGACTGGGCTGTCGGCGGGGGCGGTGGACTCATCACCCTGGTACACAAAGAAATATCATACATAGTAACCATTGTACAAACCAAATCCCTCCTCCCCCCAAATGATAACACAACAGAAATACAGTCAATTAAAATACGCACTGGCAACAACTCCAACATAACCATCATAAACACATACATCCCTCCCCAAACATCCCCTACAGTACCAAATGAATACAGACCACACTTACAACACATCACAAACACCCCACACACCCCACACATCATCCTGGGTGGTGACTTCAACGCCAAGACGTCGGCCTGGTTTGTCGACAACTCCGACACAGACAGAGGGCTGGTACTACAAAACCAAACCGATAACCTCATCATCCTTAACGACATCCATCAACATACCCATATTCCTCACCAAGCCCTCTATAACCCATCATCTCCAGACATCACCTTTTGCTCCCCAGAACTCGCCCCCACAACATCCTGGAAGGTCAGAACCTTAGGCTCTGACCACCTCCCGATCATTATCACCACCAAAACCAGACTCACCCCAGCTAGCCACAAACACACATACACCAATTATAAAAGAGCTAACTGGGAAGCATTCACAAATGAGACAGAACAACACTTCACAACTCTAAACAGTACACCCATCACTAACATCAACAATGCTGTACACATACTCAATAAAACTATCCAAAATGCTGACAAGAAACACATTCCAAGAGGTAACAGAAAAGACACAACCCCAACTTCACACCAGAAATTCAAAACCTCATCAGACAACGCGACATACTGAAACACTCCCCAGCACCCCACACACAAGACATCACACAACAAATTCAAGCACTCAACACCCAAACTAACAACAAAATACAAGAACAACAACAACTAGATTGGAATAACTTCCTACAAACCCTTGATCACAAAACAAACCCCAAAAAACTCTACAAAACACTAAACAGCATCACACTTTCCAACAGCAACACAACACTATCACATGCTGCAATCACAACAACAGACTCTACTCCTTCATGTAAACAACAAGCAAACACTCTCATCAATCACTTTTCACATGTCAGCCACCTAAAACCTCACAAAGACGACCGACGTGTCATCCGACGTAAGAGACAATTCCCCACAGACCCTGACTATACACCCTTCACCAATCACCAGACAAAGCATATCATCAACAATCTCAAGCACTCACCCGCCTGTGGTCTAGACAACATAAGCAACATACACCTCAGACACCTGGGACCACAAGGCATACAAGCACTCACTAACATATCAAACTTCAGCTATTCACACAACACAATACCAGACATTTGGAAGCATGGTATCATCATCACATTCCCCAAACCCAACAAAGACCCCACGCTACCCTCCTCGCACCGCCCCATCACACTCCTTTGCTCCCCCTCCAAAGTCATGGAACGCCTAGTATTACAACTAATTACACCTGACCTACCCCTAGCTCCAACACAACATGGCTTTAGGCCACTGCACTCCACAAACACTCTTCTCACAGACCTTACACAAAGAGCTTTCGACGGCATCAACTCAGCTAGACCACCACACAGATCACTATTAGCCACACTCGACATTAGTAAAGCCTTCGATGCCATCCCCCGCCACAACCTAACAAACAAAATCTACAACACAAACATGCACAACAACACAAAAAGGTGGCTGGCCAACTTCCTAGCAGGCAGATGTGCACACATATCTTTTGCCGGTCAGTCATCTAATATCAGAAACTTTCCAAACGGAGTCCCACAAGGATCCGTCCTATCGCCCGCACTCTTCAATCTGTACATGCATGATATAACTACACCCAATACGCCCCAAATAAACTTAGCCTCCTATGCAGATGACATAACACTCACATGCACACACCATGACCTAAAAAGAGCAACAGATCTCCTTCAACCCTATCTCAACACACTACATGGCTGGTGCACTACAAACAGACTTAATCTAGCCCCAGCCAAATCCACCGCAACCCTGCTCACAAGTTGGACAGGAGAACACGAATACATCCCTCAACTCACCATAAACAGCACACCCCTAACACATACACACACACCCAAAATCCTAGGAGTAACATATGATACTCATATGACATTCAAACAGCACACCACAAACATTAAAAAGAAACTGACACCCAGACTTAACGCCCTCAGGTCACTTGCTCACACACAATTTGGACACAACAAAGAAACTACCACCACAGTATATAAACAATACATAAGATCAGTGATGGAATACGCAAGCCCAGCCTGGGCTTCTAACCTAGCTGAAACACATCATAAGACCTTACAGACTATTCAAAACAAAGCCCTGAAGATCATTACAGGCTGCACAGCTACTGCACCCACAGATCACCTACATCAAGAAACCAAAATCCTCCAAGTCAAAGACCATCTGGACATGAGAGGCACTCAATTCCTGGCAGCAGCCTCCACGAACCAAGACCACCCACTAAACTACATGGCAACACACCCACAGACACCAAGAAATATCAAAACAACACCCAGCACACGGTATCACACACAATTATTGTCCTCTCTCCCTCCCTGCCCACCCCGAACCAACTTCCAGAAGCACATCCATACTCATATCTCTCACCGATCCATCCACTCACTCACAGACAACACGCAGCTGCATGCACGACCTCCCGGAATCCATCCTTCCGAATCCTCCCTTCCTCGCGAGGACAGAGTCCACCTGGCCAGGCTGAGATGCGGACACCATCCAGCTCTCCTGAGCTATCAGAAGAGACTGGATGACTCCGTTGTCGACGCCTGCCCGGGATGTAACACAGCACCCCATACCATTAAACACATCATAGAAGACTGCATTTCACACAACCACTTACGCCAACAACACAATCTACACTCAATGAGAGCTCTGTGGGAAAGCCCGATCGTGGCCATGGCCTTTCTCAGGGACTCGGGGCTGTTCGGCCAGGCAGCTTAGGGAACAACAACAACAACAACAACAACAACAACAACAACAACAACAACAACAACCCTCTGACTCCCACAGACTCTTTCTTAACTTAATAAAATAATCTACAGTGCTAGAATGTAAGCTTAACCCTTTGAAGATTATGATGATCATGGGCTATCGCTGGCATGGGTACTTCTCAAACGGTGAGTAGCTTCGGGCCAACCAGGACTAAATTTAATGACCAGTTGAATTTTCGAGGCCAGATGCTGTTACTTCTTGTGTGTGGTGACACTGGGGCTTTGGTCAACTCCGGCCCATGTGCCGCCAAGTTCCCATGCCAAGTCTGTCGGCGTGCAGTAAAGTGGAGGCACCGGGTCATCCAGTGCGATCGTTGCTGTGATACTTCCGTTCACCAGGGATGGTATCATATCAGCTGTGTTGGGGGCTTCACGGCGGCGTTTGACAGGCTGGTTGGCCAAAGTCTGGCGTGGATCTGCTGGATTGTGGAGCCCCGAATTATAGTTTCTCCCTTTCATTAAATCCGATGCCCACTTCAAATAGATTTTCCTTCCCTGACTTTACACCTTCCCTCTGCAACCAACAATACCACACCACCCCATCTCACCCCTAGCTAACACCATCCCTAGACATATTCAAGACCTTGACTATTCCTCCCCTACACACAACAGACTGCATGACTCGACCTCCCTGACGCATCAGCAACCATATCATTCCACACCATACCATCCTACCTTCAAGCTTCATTTATCGTTAACCCCCATAGCACCACTCAACTCCTTAATTACCCTTAGCCCTCCCTCTACCACAACCACCTCCGAAAACTCCCCTAACAGGGAGCCTTCCACCCTCAGAACCCTCATCATCAACTTCCGCAGCATCATTAACAAAAGAGCCGCTTTTCACCACACCCTTGAGACTTATGACCCTGACATTGTTATAGGGACAGAGACTTGGCTTAGCCCTGACATTTCGGACAGTCTTCCCGACAAACAGTCCCTATACAGTACTATGACCTTACATAGAATAGACAGACAGAACGGAGACCACGGTGGAGTCATCATAGTGATGAAGCCAGTACTAGTAATAACACCAGCCACCGAACTTATCGCAGAGATAAAAAATGTATGGATTAAGACACAGATACAGGGCTGCAGGACACTTTATATAGGTTCATTTTACCGGCCCTTAAACACTAACGTAGATTACCTGCAGTCCCTTGACGAATCTCTATCTAAAATTGATCCCTCCAAGAACATATGGCTGGCTGGAGACTTCAACTTACTGGACATTAACCCTGTCGCGCATGTATGGACGCCATGGCGTCCTGAGCTACTTTTGCCCTGGCGCACGTACGGACGCCATAGCATCCGTAAGCCCTGCATAAAATTTGGTAAAACCACACGAAAAGCGCCATGCCATTTAGGACTCAATATATATGGTCTACTAGTCCATATGTGGAGGTATCTGGCAAAGATTCCTAGCTGGGTGATCGGGAACAATGAAAAACCGTTAGCAGCCCCAGACCGTGTGTCACCTGTCCATGGAAACTTAAAATACTTACTCAGAACTGAGAGGGTTAACTGGACAACTTAAACGACAACAGAGAATGGTGCCCATGTAAGCGACATAATACTACCACAGACTGACAGGCGTTCATTACACGAAAACTTCATTGACATAATCAACACCCAATCACTCGCACAAACAGTACTTGAACCAACATGTACACAAATTAGCGCAACAAGAAACAACCCTAGCATAAGACACGGGGACATGGAACTGAGCGTATCGTGTAAATTATTACTGTATGCTGACGACAGTGTGCTTCTGGTTTCAGGAAAAGACCCAATAAGTACTGCCGCCTCACTTTCCAAAGAACTAGAATCGTGTAGTGATTGGCTAGTGGACAATAGACTATCTCTTCACCTGGGCAAGACAGAAGCCATCTTATGTGGAACAAAACGCAAATTGAAAGACATTGAGAGCTTCTCGGTCAACTGTAATGATATTCCCATAACAACAGTGTCACAAGTGAAATATCTCGCACTAAAACTAGACTCGACTCTGTCAGGTGAAACAATCTTGGAATCGATCCTGAGTAAATGTAGAGCACGTATTAAATACCTGTATAGACAGGTGGGATGCTTGCCAGCGGCGACCAAAAAGACCCTATGCCAAGCTCTTGTTCAATGTAATTTTGACTATTCTGTGTCATCCTGGTACTCTGCATTATCTAAATCAGCAAAGGACAAACTTCAGGTCACTCAAAATAAAATGGTTAGGTTCATGCTGAACCTAGGACCCAGATCGCATATTAACCAGGAACAACTTCAGTCACTTGGTATGCTCAATGTCTCTGACAGGGCCAAACAAATCAGACTCATAAATGCCTTCAAGATATATTATGATAGGGCTCCAGAGTATTTAAAGAGTAATTTTGTTAAAGCAAATGAGAGGATTGGACACAACACAAGGAATAGGATGTATAATTTTATGGTCCCGAGAATCCAAGGACTGGGTAAGCTAACATTCTTCTTCACTGCAATCAAAGACTGGAACAACCTACCCCAGTCGGTCCGTGAAAAGAGAACACTGTATTCTTTCAGACGTAGCTTGAAGGAGCACCTGAACCAGACAGCTGCGAGAAGGGAGCACCAAGCTTATGTCTACTACTAAATACGACATATTAAGAGATAGGCAAAACAAACTGAAATTAAATTACTGAAATATTTTGACCAGTCCAACTATAGAATGTAAGGTATCTTAAGATAACCCCCTAGAAATACTTTCTCTAAAGTATCTACTTATTTTATCCTCCCCTTTTTCCCCAGCTAACCTAATCCCACAAGGACCCCAATGGAAATACCCCTAACGACCTTATTGGGCTATCCTTAGTTGGAATTATGCAAAGCTGGTACATGTCATATTTGTAACATATTATGTGGTACCAACATTGTAAAATGCCAACTGAATAAATATTATTATTATTATTATTATGTCACATCCAACATATTAGATTTGTTCCCTACGAACAACGCCTCTTTTATTACACAAACACGGTTATACTAGGGCTTAGTGACCACGACAAGATACTTGTAAACGCAAACATAAAACCAAACATCCAGAAACAATTACCCAGGAAAATCTACCTATACAACAGAGCAAACATGGGAGCCATCTCGGTAGACTTAACTGACTTTAAAGAAGTATTCCTCAACAACCCCATGGCCAATCCTGTTGAGCTAAATTGGACCAGACTTCGAGACTGGTATACATGACACAATGAACAAGCACATACCCAAGAAGACAGTTACACAGAACCACCATGGTTCAATAGACAGTTACGAAAACTACATTGAAAAAAGATAAAAACATACAAAACACCTAAACGTTACAATGATACAGAACAACACTACAAAAACACGCAAAAAAATATTACAACGATAAAACAAACAAGCAGAAAGTAACTACACAACCACTTTCCTCCCAAACAACAGGCAAACACACAACAAATTCTATATCTTCTTCAAAGCACGCAAACAAGACTCGACTGGTATAACAACATTATTACATAACAATTCTATGGTCACACTTAAGCCGGTATCACACGAGAGCTTTTATAGTCAACATTCGATGATCAACATTTTTCAGGCAACATTTCTAGAATATTTTGCACTGGTATCGGAAACTAGACTGATGGTAGGTGAAGTTTGGTAACAGAAATATATTAAATGTTTACCTTATGAGCTGCCAGACCAGTGTTAAGGATAAATGTTGAGTGAAAAAGCGCTCGTGTGATACTGGCTTTACACAGGACAAAGCAGTTCCACTCAGTTTTTACACAAGAGCAAGCAGACTTGCCGGAACTGTCACCATCACCATACCCACCTATACCTCCACTGACTATACATACCCGTGGAATCAAGAAACTTTTATCTGAGGTAGATGAAAACAAAGCAACTGGATCAGACAATATACCTTGCAGGATACTCAAGGCGAATGCTGCCATTCTTGCCACTATCCTGCAGGTTATATTCTCACAGACCATTGACACTGGAGAACTTCCTCATAACTGGCTATTGGCAAATGTGACACCTATTTTCAAATCCGGAGACAGAACCCTCCCTTTTAACTATAGACCTGTTTCGATTACCTCAGTTCCTTGCAAAATTTAAGAATTTATCATCCACCGACATTTTATGGACCATTTAGATAGGCAAAACATACTGACTGACGCACGGCACGGCTTCCGATCCAAACAGTCATGCGAGACACAACTACTTGTCACCACACATGACATTTCCCAAACCCTTAACGACCACAAAATTCGACAAGTAGACGCTATAGTACTAGACTTTGCCAAAGCCTTCGACAAAGTCCCCAACCAAAGACTGTTAGCCAAGTTAGATTATTATGGCATCCGAGGACCACTTCTTCACTGGACTTTCTTGACCAACCGGGATCAATGCGTTGTTCTCGAGGGTTCTTATTCTTATACTGTGTCTGTAACTTCTGGGGTTCCACAAGGCATCGTCCTGGGTCCCCTACTTTTCCTTTCTTATATAAATGACCTCCCACTATCACATCCTTCTACTACTAGACTTTTCGCAGATGATAGCTTAGTTTATAGACTAATTACTAATAGGGACGATTGCCTTCAACTACAGGACGACTTAACTGCCCTTGAAGAGTGGGAAGCCAAGTGGAAGATGCCATTTAGACCTGACAAATGTCACCATATCTGCTTCACCCGTTTGAATAAAACCATCTCATATTCATACAAATGCCATAGCACTTTTCTATATACTGTTCCCTCCCACAATCATTTGAGGGACCACATCTCAGCGAACATGAGGTGGACCACTCACGTTAGCATCATCATAGCAAAGGCTAATAAGGCCCTGGGCTTCCTGCTCAGGAATCTCACTAAGTGTAACGCAAACATAAAAATTATAGCATTTAAAACACTTGTTCGGCTACACTTTCGAATACTGCGACACTGTCTGGGATCCACACACAATAACATAAATAAACTAGAAGCCATACAAAATGAAGCTGGAAGATGGATCAGACGTGATTACAGACACACTATATCTGTCAATTTGATCAAACAAGACATTAGACAAGACCAACTTGAAACAAGAAGACATAAATATATTATACACAGACAACAGATGTTATATATAATCCCTAACAACTTAGTAGACATAGACAAAGATATATATTTACACCCTACAAGTATATGATTTACGACACAGCCACAACCTATAATACCACACTTATCTGGCAAGCACGGACATATTTAGACAATAATTTTTTTCCCCACAGCATCCAAGAGTGAAATCACCTCCCATGTAGTTAATAGCCCCACTCTTGATTCTTTTAGAACTAGGATCACCAATCATTACATCTCTAATCCTGGTCCTTCTCCTGATCCTGTCCCCAACCACTAGTTCCCATGCACAACCCCTGCATATCATGCTGCCCGAGAGCGGCCCTCTGCGGGTCCCACTACATAAACGAACGTAAACGTAAACGTTGGAACCCAAGAGTGTCCACCATTTTCCTGACTAGAGAGACTCTCAGTGTCTACCAAACCAACAACACAACAACAGCTCTTAAAATGCTGCCATTTTAAGTTATACTTCTGCCTGCCTCCCATATGACTATAACCAACACATCTACAGTAGAACATCCACAGCTTAAATCCCTCAATATTTAATGACTTGTAATATTTATTGCAGGTATTAAATTATGACCCTGCTGCAACACCCAAGAAAACAAGTCAGTTCACTTGAACCAGTAACCACCCTTTTGTTTAGGCTAGGCCTCAACTTCTCAATCTATTTACTCTGTATTTCTGTCTGCTCAATCCTCCCCTACCTAGGATTTGCAAGGCCATACATTATAAAGGTGCCCGTAAAAATGTAGACACCGTCCGAAAGGGCTATTTTGGTCACGGGGAGGTGGTATTTAAAGAGATTTAGCAGTGATGCCAATTTAGCTAATTTACCGCAATGTCTAGAGGTATTACTTTAATCTAGCACAATTTTTTAGAGTTAGTGACATGTATTTTTAGTGATATTTTAGAGATTCTAGCCATTTTAAAGATTACTCGCTACAACTCCTCTAGTTTGTATAATAGACTCGCCGCCCCAGAAAGCCAGCCAAAGAAGTGGAGGATTTTGATAGGACAGGAGCCGAATGATCTAACCATGTGATGCACACCCGGGCCCGTCAAGACAGCCGCGTCTACCCCAAGGCTACCTGAACCATTAGTCCCGTGCCAGAGTCACCCATCAAGGGGGGGTCACCTGCTTTTGTTTATCTCCTTTTCTCTTTTTATCTGGCTTGTATTCATTCGCCCCCATTCAACCTACTGTTTTAAGACGTTTATTCCCATCCAGGTGTCGATTTCTTCCTGGCAAGTGGTAGCGAGCCAGCAATATATGAAGAAATTCGGCTTCGCCGGAGACATTATTCTATCGAAAAATGTACAAATTTAGATAGCTGTCAATTGTTCTTTTTTAAATATGCTGGCTCGCTACCGCTTGCCAGGGGAAAAAATTGACACCTGGATGGGGATAAACGTCTTAAAACAGTAGGCTGAACAAGGCCGAATTGATACAACCCAGAGAGAGAGGGAGAGAAAGAAAATAAAAAAACGAGGTGGGCCCCCTTAATCCTCTCATCAGTTTAACATCCAGCTCACCACTACCAACTTCCTCTGTACTCACCAAGAGTTGTTGTTGTTGTTGGGCCCTGGGTGGGGCTTTGGTTTCCCGGGCGTTTCCGCACCCTCTTCAGCTCCCCGCCATGGAGTGGCTTCGGTCACCCAGGCTTTATTGTGGTCGGCAGGGAGGGTTCTGTGGGGGCGCTCGGTTATGGCCTTGGAATTGCTCGGGGCCTTGGGGCTGTTCGGCCAGGCAGCTTGGGGAACAACAACAACAACAACTCACAAACAGTTACTATAGTCGGTTTCTTCTCAACTGGCGGTAAAATGCAAAGTTCCCATGAAGATTTCTCAGTTATTTTGAAGATTTTGTAGTGACATATGACGCTAAATATATAAACTGCAGAGATACAGTAGTTTCATGTTTTCCCATTAACTATTGAGAAATTAGCTGCTAAGGGATTATAATGCAGAGATACAGTAGTTTCATGTTTTTCCATTAACTATCGAGAAATTAGCTGCTAAGGGATTCAATTTATCGTCAGTTGAAAAGAAACAGAGTATAGGAACTGCCAGTCTCTAACGAACTCTATAAAGTACCAGCAGGGGTACCGGCGTTGCCCGGGTTTAAAATCACTACTACCACCACTACTACTACCATAATCACCATCATCAATCACTACTACCCCAATCATCACAATACTACTACTACCATAATCACCGGCCTCGACCTCCCTGTGCCTCATTAAATGGCGACCTCGATTTCGGCCGCTAAATGACCTCCGATTTTGGATCTGACCTCATCCATACCCCCATTTTGGGGGGCTGCGAACAACTTTCGTTCCATACACCTTTTCGATCGGAGGCCTCCTTCTGCCCCAAACGGCCATTTTTATTTTTTTTCAATTGTTTTTCAATTTCGGCCTCGAAACGACCTCCGATCGTGGCCTCGCCCCCTCTATGACCTGACCCAGGTCAATTGACACCCACATGCAAAGTTTCAGCTCCCCAGGTCCAAAACTGCGGCCGCCAATTAAGAACACAGAGGGGAGATTGTAGGCACCAATCGATCAGGGCTAGACCCAGGTGAGGTTATAGGCTTGTGATAAAGAGTCGCTGGAACTCCTGTTTCACTTGCTTGGCCTCTCTTACTGATTTTCTTTGTGCCTCATTTACACTGAGAGCAATCCAGCTAGCTCTCACAAACACCTCCTCCTCCTATCCACTTCACTACACTAAACATGCACACCACACTTCATTCCTCCACACCAAAATTAAAAAAAAAATAATGATGAATTGTAGCCCAGCCTCGGAGTCCCCAGGGGGGGGGACCATAAATGCCCCCTCACCCGACCGACCATCCCCTGACGACCCCACACAATCACCTGGACCTCGGCCTGTTACTCTTTCTATTAATTTCTGCAACATTCGCGGACTTTCCTCTAACTTTCACTCTGTTGAGCACCATCTCTCCTCCTACAAACCTGATCTTCTCTTCCTCACCGAAACCCAGGTGTCTGTAGCAACATCCAGCAACCCCTTCTCTGTATCCTCCTACTTTCTCTATCCTAGTTTCAAAGCCAAAGGCGGATGTTGTGCATATGTGCACAACTCACTTGCTCTCGTGTTCCCGATTTCGACTCCTCTGAATTCTCAACTTTATGGCTCAAACTTTCCTGTCATTCTCTTACTAAATATTTCTGTGCTGTCTATCTCTCCCCTAACTCTACCAACTTTCCCAAATTCTTTGACTATCTAAACTCTACAGTGGAACACATTCTATCCATTTCTCCTTTCTCAGAAATCTCCATCTTAGGAGATTTCAACGTTCACCACCGCCATTGGCTCTCCTCTCACACTACTGATCCACCTGGTGAACAAGCCTATGTCTTTTCTATCCTAAATGACCTAGAGCAGTTAGTTCAGCAACCCACCCGTATCCCGGATCGCATCGGAGATCGGCCCAACATTCTTGACCTGTTTCTAACTTCTAACCCTTCTTCTTATACTGTCGATCTTTTCTCTCCTTTGGGCTCCTCCGACCATAAACTTATCTCTGTCACCTGTCCTATCTCTCCAGTACAGCCACCCGATCCTCCTAGCCGGCGGCGCTTGTGGCACTTTGGTGCTGCCGACTGGGAGGCTCTTCGGCAGTACTTCTTTGATTTCCCATGGAATGATTTCTGCTTCCATGGCCGGGGACCCTCGGAGAGTGCTGAACGCATTACCGAGGTAATCCTATCGGGCATGGAAGCATACATTCCATTCTCTTTCTCTCAGACTAATGCTAAAAAATCTTGGTTTACTCACGCCTGTTCTACTGCTGTCCGCAATAATGAGGAAGCATTCAAACGGTACCGACGCCTTAAAACTCAAGACTCTCATTCTTCATATGTTTCTGCCCGGAATCAAGCCAAATCTGTTCTTCGACTTGCCAAACACTCTTTCATCAATAATAAATGCACTGAACTATCCAACTCTAGCTCTTCCCAAGCTTTCTGGCATCTAGCCAAAAACCTCTCCAACAATTTCTCTTCCTCGTCTTTCCCTCCCCTTTCCCACTCTGATGGCACAACCATCACTTCTTCCTCTGACAAAGCTAAACTCTTCGCTCAAACTTTTGCTAGAAACTCCACCTTGAATGATTCCGGTGCTATTCCTCCCTCTCCGCCCTCCTCTCTCTTACTTATGCCTAATATCCTAATCTCTTCTAAAGATGTACTTTCTACCCTCTCTGGGCTTAACACTAATAAGGCGTACGGTCCGGACGGTGTTCCTCCTGTTGTTCTCAAAAACTGTGCTTCCGTGCTGACTCCCTGCCTAGGCAAACTCTTTCGTCTCTGTCTATCCTCTAACGTCTTCCCTTCATGCTGGAAGTTTGCTCACATTCAACCTGTCCCAAAGAAGGGTGACCGCTCTCAACCCTCCAACTATCGTCCAATTGCTCTTATCTCTTGTCTTTCTAAAGTTTTTGAAACTATTCTTGCTTCCAAATTTCTTAAGCATTTCTCTTCTCATAATCTGCTCTCAGATCGCCAGTATGGCTTCCTTAAGGGTCGCTCTACTGGTGATCTTCTTTCATATCTTACTAACTCTTGGTCATCCTCCTTTCGGGACTTCGGTGAGACTTTTTCTATTGCACTAGACATATCGAAAGCCTTCGATAGAGTCTGGCATAAATCTTTAATTTCTAAACTACCTTCCTTCGGTTTCTATCCCTCCATCTGTGCCTTTGTCTCTAATTTCCTTTCCGGCCGTTCCTTAGCCGCGGTTGTGGACGGCCATTGTTCACTTCCTCACCCTATAAACTCCGGTGTTCCTCAGGGCTCTGTCCTATCTCCTATTCTCTTTCTAATTTTTATAAATGATCTCCTTAACTGTACCTTAATTCCCATCCATTCATACGCAGACGACTCAACCTTACACTACTCCATTAGTTTTTCAGAACGCCCCAGCCAGCAATCCCTCAACGACAAACGTAATGAAGCCATAGAACTCTTAAATTCTGATCTAAATACTATTTCCAATTGGGGCAGAGAAAACCTTCTTAACTTTAATGCTTCCAAAACCCAATTTCTCCATCTATCTACCCGTCAGGATCTCCCAGCGGACTATCCCTTATTCTTCAACAATTCAAAAATCAACCCTTCATCTTCTCTCAATATTCTTGGTGTCTCTTTTTCTTCTGCTCTCATTTGGAAGGATCATATTACCAGTCTTGCTAAGGCAGCCTCCCAGAAGCTGGGTGTGCTCAACCGCCTTAGGGGGTTATTTTCCCCTGCACAGCTTCTTGCTCTGTACAGGGGCATAGTGCGCCCTTGTATTGAGTATTGTTCACATGTGTGGGAAGGTTCCTCTCACACCGCTCTCCTAGACAAAGTTGAAAGGAAGGCCTTTCGTATCATTAACTCCCGTCCACTCACCAACTCTCTGCAATCTCTCTCTCTCCGCCGCAATGTTGCATCTCTCTCGCTATTCTATCGCTACTATAATAATCAGTGTTCCTCAGAGCTATCCCAGTGCATACCACCTCCTTTACGTAGGGCACGTGGTACCCGTCTTGCAACTCAATCCCACCCCTACTCTGTGCAACTCTCCAACCCAAGAGTGAAATGTTACTCTCAAACTTTCTTCTACTCAACAGCTGAGCTCTGGAACTCTCTCCCAGAATCAGTCTTTCCCTCTTCCTATGACTTAAATTGCTTCAAACTCCGTGTGTCCAGGCATTTTGGCTCGAACGTCCCTTGATTTTGGCCCTGTCACTCTTTCAACTATGGGGGGGGGGGGGGGCACTCGCTATAGGCAGTTATGCCTTTTGCCTCCCTCAATCACATAGAAAAAAAAAAAAAAAAAAAAACACACACACACAGACAGACAATCGAAAATATTATATAGACTATGTGATAGGACATACTTATTGTATTTATATTACTGTACTTGTTGTTTATATTTATGATAAAACCCTGTGCATTTCTCGTTGTACAATAAATTATATTATGTGTTTACCACTCGTTTTCCTCGCTCCCAATTAACCCTTACTGTACCAGTGACGTCTGTTATATTATATTCTAGTTATATTTAAACGATTTTATGCAGCTTAGGAAGGATCTGTGGTAGTTAAAAGGGTTGACTGAGATAGTTCGAAGCCATATAATTACTAGAGATCCTTCCTAAACTGAATAAAATTGATTAGTAGTAGCCAGAATAAAATAAAAAGGATGTCGACAGTACAGAAGGGGTTAAGACCTACAATACACCTTAATAATATTGACACAACATTGGTGGACAGCGGTTGTCTTAACTCAGAGATGAAGTAGAGCATTAAAAAGGAATTGTTCAATGTAAAGGAATGGTTAAACAAGTAAAAGTAAATACAACATTAAATATTTGTACTCCTCCATTCCAACATGCCTGCTTCGATCCCACTGAATGAGATATCGAGGTATGGCTCACACTGCTCGCGATCAGGTCTGTCATCATCCCGGAGACCACAGAGAAACAGAAGGTGGCCGAAGCAGTGGTTTACCTGAGGTCCCACGCCAGGCACGTCCTCGGAAAAATTGACGGTAACCTACGACGAAATGGGATGAAGCCAAATAGATCCTGAATTCCACGTGCTCCCCGTTCACCACAACCTTGACACCAGAGGAAGCGGAAGCCCAATTGCTAGCCCTGAAACTGACAGATGATTTAGATAAGTTCATGGAAACGGCACAACAGGAGTACGGGGAGAAACACCCGGAGGTTAATTAAGCAGAGCAGGACAACCTCGTCTGGGGGATAATCATCACTCCAACAGCCGACCTGTATTTTGTGGGGAAGGATAGGAAAACGCTCGAGAAAGACCTCAGATTGCTGAAGATTTTTCATGAGCAGTTTTGCCCCACCTCCGACATAACCTACATCCGAAAGGTCGCTCAGGCACCCACTTAACCCATTGACTGCGGGAGACATTCTGGAACGCCATTGCAATTAACAGCAATTTACAGGCTTTTAAAGCCTTTTAAAGCCTGTAGAATCGAGTGCAAGTGAACGGGAGCGTGGCAGGCCATCCACCCTCTCTCCAGCCAGCCGGCTGGGGCACTAAGGAGTATGAGCCATACTCTCGATAGACATACAGCGCTGCCAAAGGCAAATGTATCACCATATTAGCGATAATTGCTCAGTATTAGCGAATGTCTATAGTAGCAGCGCGCTACGAAGCTCGTTTTGGTTTCATTTTGAAGCTATTTTCTTCCAGTTTTTGGCTGAATACATTTAATTTCATTCAGACACTTGCTTAATCAATCAGGAGTGCCTCAATGAGCCCTAATAGGTGGAAATATGCCCACAGTGTAAGTGTTAATACCCGGAAACACTACTGGTGACAGAAATCCTGCCCACGAACCCCCATCACTTTCCATTTCCAAGACGGAGGCGAAAAAATAAGCCCCGGACACCAATAGGGGCAAAGGAGGCCAGCAGGACTAGGCCCAGCTTGTAGCGATGCTTTGCGCCCTACAAGCCACTCGGAACCAATCCCAAGCGGAAAAGACAACCGCATAGAACCCTTAGAAGAAGAAAACTCCTCGCATAACGTGTTACTTACAAGGAGTTACTAGAAACCACCACTGTCTCTAATGAACTCTTATAAGTACTGAGTAAGAGAATATTCTTATTATATATATATTCTACAGTAATACCCCGCATTTCGCGTATATCGATTTCGCGGTTTCATGTTTCGTGCCAAAATATTTATTTTCCTGGTACGCGGTTTCGCGATGAAAGTCACCCGTTTCGCGACCGTGTGCATCCCGAAATGCACTTGGCCGCCGTCTTGTAGACGCCGAGCAGCCATAACACCGACCCGCACCGATTACCTGTTGACCCTACCTTACTTAACCTATCTTCCCTTAACTTATCTTAACATACAGTTCAGTAACCTTAAGTTACCAATACCTAGCCTAACCCAAGCTAACCTTACCTTAACCCCTTCTGTACCGGCAACGTCTTTTTAATTTTATTGTAGCTACATATAGACGATTTTATGAAGCTTAGGAAGGATATAGGGGAGGTGTGGTGGAGTGGTCTTGCCACTGGCCTGGTAATCCAAAGGTCCCGGGTTCATATCCCGATGTATCAATGAGAAGATATTATTGGGATGGAATTTGTGCTGTACCTGGTATCAGTGCATTACCACAAGCCCACCGAAACGTCAATAAAATACCCTCATTGTTCCCTGATTAAATAGCACTGTATGAATATTCCCATATTCAAAATATGCTATAGGGGTGCAATGCCTGGTGAGTTATCTGCTCAACAGGTGGCGTTGTGTGTGTGTAAGTGTGAGAGTCCGAGTGTAGGGGATGAGACAGTGAAGCACGGGAACGAGATGGCTTCAGAGATGGGGTCGTTTCGGGCCATGAGTGAGCACCGTGCCTCATGTGAAGGCAAGATGGCAGGTGCTCGTTGTACTCTACGTGCTTCACATGTCTCACTCCCTAGACTGGAACAAGACCTCACGGGCTTCACTGTTCATTGTAAAGCGGTGAATGTTAAGGCTCTCAGCCTATGCCCGAGAGGAAGTAAGTTGGAATATAGAAAAAAAAAAATATATATATATATATATATATATGGTAGCTAAAAAGATTAATTTATATAATCTGTAGTCTTTTAATGAGTAGACGTCCTTTCTAAGCTGAACAAAATCGTCTAATAGTTGCCACAATATAATGAAAAGTACATAACCGGTACAGAAGGGGTTAACTTACCACGAAATACAATGCTAAAGTTTATCTTCAAGAACAGGCATTAATTACCAGGTAACTTTCCCTACCTTCCCTTAACTTACCTTAACATACAGTTCAGTAACGTTGTTACCATAACCTACCCTAACCTAAGCTAACCTTACCTTAACTTACCAAGAAACAATAATTAACCAAACTTCCCATTCTTTTCAATAAATACCATTGCAGCATAATTTTTGTTAGTCTTTAATAGCCTTATGTAAGATAATTTTATACAATTAATATTAAAAAAAAATTGTGTTTGGGTAACTAAAATAGCAAAAATAGCGTGACAAAACGAACATGAAAAACTACCATGAATTTTCTCCATTTAAAGTTTGCCACATATTTCGTGATTTTACGTTTTGCGATGTTTCGGGAGACTACTATAATCGCGAAAACCGACTTATTACTGTATGTACTTGCATCTTTTTTCTATGTGAGTGAGGGAGACAAAAGGCTGAACTGCCTGTAATGAGTGCCTCCCCCAGAGTTGAAAGAGATAGGGCCAAAATCAAGAGATGTTCAAGCCAAAATGCCTGGACACATAGAGTTTGAAGCAATTTAAGTCATAGGATGAGGGAAAGAATGAATCTGGGAGAGAGTTCCAGAGCTCAGCTGTTGAATAGAAAAAAGATTGAGAATAACTTTTCACTCTTGGGTTGGAGAGTTGCACACAGACTGGAAAGGCGATAGCAAGAGCAGTAAGAGGGCATTTTTGTGTTGACTCGGCCTTAAATGCTTTACTGGCCGCAAAGATCTTTGACATTCATCTCCCTACTGTCGACACAACTGAAGACATACAACAGGAGACTATGTCAACGGGTGAACAAGAGGTTGAGTGTTGTGAAAGTAAAGGGGTGAAGCTTGTAGTTAACTTGATCCTGGACTAATGTATCTGAAATATATATTATACAGGGTGTCCATAAAGTCTCTCTACAATTTAAAATATTTATTACAAAAGCAAATGAACAGACAACTATGTGGAAATTATTACAAAATGAGGAGTAGATATTGAAGTTTTTTTTGCCTCATTTAGTACACCTCTACATGGGCACCATTAGTTGCACGAAGTACATCAAGACGGTACTCCATTTCTTGCCATGTTCGCTGTAGCATAGCCTCATCAATGGTCGCAATGGCATCAGTGATCTTTTGCTTTAGGTCAGTGATGTCCCGTATCTCTGTTCGATACACGATATCTTTAACATAACCCCATAGAAAGAAGTCCAGGGGAGTGATATCTGGTGAACGAGGTGGCCAGGGAATCGGGCCATCCCTTCCAATCCACCGGTCTGTGAATGTTTGATTTAGGAACTCACGAACACGCAGTCCCCAATGTGGTGGTGCACCATCTTGCTGATAAATGATGGTTGGTTGAAGGTCATCTAGTTGTGGTGCCACATATTCAGTCAAAAGGTCAAGGTAAACATTTTCAGTAATTGTTTTCTCGTGGAAGAAAAATGGACCAATGGACAAATGCAATGTTATTAAAAACTTTGATAACCACCGAGTACATACAACAAATCTGATTAAAATATCTCATCAATTGCCATGGTAATAATTTTTTTAAATTGTAAAGAGACTTTATGGACACCCTGTACAACATAAGTTTTCAAACTATCATGTGCAAATGATTGAGTAACATCAGTAGAAACGCCTGCATACATTACCATTGAAAATATATGCAAAGCTGCTCTTTTGGTATTATGCAAATTAGACATATTTCCTAAACTTCCTTTGTTATACTTTTTTAATATGTTGTTTTGGAGGGTTTCAAGAGAGAGGGAGACAAAAGGCAAAATTACCTGTGACGAGTGTCTCCCCCAGAGTTGAAAGAGTGACAGGGCCAAAAACAAGCAATGTTCGAGCCAAAAAGTCTGGACACACAGAGCTCAGTTGTTGAATAAAAGAAAGATAGGTAGTATCGTTTCACTCTTGGGTTGGAGAGTTGCAAAGAGTAGGGGTGGGATTGTGTTGCAAGATGGGTGCTACATAACCTACATAGAAGAGGTGTTATACACTGAGAGAGCTCTGAGGTACACTGATTATTAGAATAGCGAGTGAGATGCAACACTGCGGCGAAGAGAGAGAGAGACTTGGAATGTGAGAGGTGTGAATGGTAGCACAAAAAAGAGAGAGGTTCTGAAAGTACTAGGGAATGCCAGGTTAGATAAATGCGGAATGACGGAGACCAAATAGAAGGGTACACATGTGAAAGAATGCGAGTGTGGAACTCGAGATAATATATAATAGTTACCCTAATAATATAAATTTTCTTTAATTGATTCTGAGAGAAAATGGATGATTTTTATGGCTAACTAAATAAAGATGCTAAAATCTTCAGTGTTATTTATATATTCTGTACATAAACTCCACGTGTATTATTGATTACAACTAAAAAATAAAATTACTAGTATTTTATGTCGTCAACCATCATTATGCGTTGATAATTAGAAGACAAAAACAAATATTTATATGATCTTAACATTTTGACTTCTCAGCTGGCTATAAATACAGTACTCCAAATACGGAACTTCATTAGTGTCAGACGTGGACTAAGTGAACGGTTCAATAGTAAACTCTGTGCAGGCCTACAATATACTTGTGCATACTACACTGATTAGCAATTTTCGCTCTGTGCAACGGTATTGGTAATTTATTGTGCATACCTGTATACTTTAATATTTATTAATTTATTATTTTTAAGAGATGGGTGCCTGGAATTCTAAGACTGAGAATGTCAGTTCGTCATCGTACAGTAGCTATTCCGCCGTATTGGAATCCTCCAGTAAATCCAACACTACATTGGATAATTCAAATATTAGCTATAGTTCATTTGCTGATGTAATCTCTTTGTATTCTAATAATACCCCTGTGAATTCATCTGTCCACTCTGATTCAAACCCCACTGTGGATTCCTCAGTCTATGATGAATCCAACCCAACTGTGGATTCCTCACCCTATGGTGAATCCAACCCCACTGTGGATTCCTCAGTCTATGGTGAATCTAACCCCACTGTGGATTCCTCAATCTATGGTGAATCCAACCCCACTGTGGATTCCTCAGTCTATGGTGAATCCAACCCCACTGTGGATTCCTCACCCTATGGCGAATCCAATCCCACTGTGGATTCCTCAGTCTATGATGAATCCAACCCCACTGTGGATTCCTCACCCTATGGTGAATCCAACCCCACTGTGGATTCCTCAGTCTATGGTGAATCCAACCCAACTGTGGATTCCTCAGTCTATGATGAATCCAACCCAACTGTGGATTCCTCACCCTATGGTGAATCCAACCCCACTGTGGATTCCTCAGTCTATGGTGAATCCAACCCCACTGTGGATTCCTCAGTCTATGGTGAATCCAACCCCACTGTGCATTACTCGATCTATGGTGAATCCAACCCCACTGTGGATTCCTCAGTCTATGGCGAATTCAACCCCACTGTGGATTCCTCAGTCTATGGTGAATCCAACGCCACTGTGGATTCCTCACCCTATGGTACTTTGGGGCATAGCGATACGGGTGGCTATGTGGATTCTTCAAGTTATATTAGTGCCACTGTGACCTCTTCAGGAGAGACCCATAAGACATCTTTCCCGGAAGATGATTGTGAGTCCTCTCGGTCGTCACATTCCAGGGCGTCCAGAATAAAGGTTCCAAGTTCAGAGGAATGTAATTTGGATGCCTCAGAGTATAGCAAAATGGCGGTAAAATTGGACGCTTTGGACTATGACAAACTGGTAAAAACATTGGATTTTTCTGGAATTAAGTACATCGATCCAAAATACGCAGATTTGGATCCAATAGATACTGATTCTCTTTCGCCCGAAATCCGTAAGGAGAATTATGAGTATCTATGCCATTACTCCTTTGATCAGTTTAATGAGTTTTATAAGATGAATTATTATCACTATTGGGACTATTTCCGATATTATGATTACTCCGACTATAACTATGGGCGTTATTACCATTACTATTGCCTCGCTGACTACGCTAACGCTTTCGTCTATTACAATCGTTATGCTAAATATTACAAAAGGTGCTTTTTCCATTACCATATGTCAGAATACTTTGATCTCAGGTACAAGTATCATAAGTGCCGCCACACATACTATTATGATCTTGTCAGGAATATTTAACACCAATAAAATAACTATAAATAAATAGGTGAACATTAAATAAATATATTTTCATGTGTTTCTCCTCTCTGTAATCTTCTGTTAGTACCATGGGTTATTTTTATATAATATTTTAGCGATTACATTATTTTACTTAGTTTAAGAAGGATCTGTAAGAATCGAAGGGGTAACAGCTACCTCAATTAACCCTCTGACTCCCACAGACTCTTCCTTAACTTAATAAAATAATTTACAGCGCTAGAATGTAAGCTTATCCCTTTGAAGATTATGATGATCATGGGCTATCGCTGGCATGGTTATTTCTCAAACGTCGAGTAGCTTCGGGCCAACCAGGACTAAATTTAATAACCAGTTGAATTTTCGAGGCCAGATGCTGTTACTTCTTGTGTGTGGTGACACTGGGGCTTTGGTCAACCCAGGCCCACGTGCCCCCAAGTTCCCATGCCAAGTCTGTCGGCGTGCAGTAAAGTGGAGGTAACGGGTCATCCAGTGCGATCGTTGCTGTAATGCTTCCGTTCACCAGGGCTGGTATCATATCAGCTGTGTTGGGGGCTTCACGGTGGCGTTCGACGGGCTGGTTGGCCAAAGTCTGGCGTGGATCTGCTGGGATTCTGGAACCCCGAATTATGGTTTCTCCCTTTCATTAAATCCGATACCCACTTCAAATAGATTTTCGTTCCCTGCATTTACACCTTCCCCTCTGCAACCAACAATACCACACCACCCAATCTCACCCCTAGCTAACACCATCCCTAGACATATTCAAGACCTTGACTATTCCTCCCCTACACACAACAGATTGCATGACTCGACCTCCCTGACGCATCAGCAACCATATCATTCCACACCATACCATCCTACCTTCAAGCTTCATTTATCGTTAACCCCCATAGCACCACTCAACTCCTTAATTACCATTAGCCCTCTCTCTACCACAACCACCTCCGAAAACTCCCAGCCTTCCACCCTCAGAACCCTCATCATCAACTTCCGCAGCATCATTAACAAAAGAGCCGCTTTTCACCACACCCTTGAGACTTATGACCCTGACATTGTCATAGGGACAGAGACTTGGCTCAACCCTAATATTTCGAACAATGAAGTCTTCCCGACAAACAGTCCCTATACAGTACTATGACCTTACATAGAATAGACAGACAGAACGAAGACCATGGTGGAGTCATCATAGTGATGAAGCCAGTACTAGTAATAACACCAGCCATCAAACTTATTGCGGGGATAGGAGTTTTATGGATTAAAGCACAGATACAGGGCTGCAGGACACTATATATAGGTTCATTTTACCGGCCCCCAAACACTAACGTAGATTACCTGCAGTCCCTTGACGAATTTCTATCTAAAATTTATCCCTCCAAGAACATATGGCTGGCTGGAGACTTCAACTCACCGGACATTAACCCTGTCACGCACGTATGGATGCCATGGCGTCCTGAGCTACTTTTGCCCTGGCACACGTATGGACGCCATGGCGTCCTGGAGCCCTGCACGAAATTTGGTAAAACCACACGAAAAACGCCATGGCGGCCATTTAAGACTTGATATATATGGTCTACTAGTCCATATGTGGAGGCATCTGGCAAAAATTCATAGCTGGGTGAACGGGAACAATGAAAAACCGTTAGCAGCCCCAGACTGTGTGTCACCTGTCCATGGAAACTTAAAATACTTACTCAGAACTGAGAGGGTTAACTGGACAACTTAAACGACAACAGAGAATGGTGCCCATGTAAGCGACATAATACTACCACAGACTGACAGGCGTTCATTACACAAAAACTTCATTGACATAATCAACACCCATTCACTCGCACAAACAGTACTTGAACCAACATGTACACAAATTAGCGCAACAAGAAACAACCCTAGCATAAGACACAGGGTTACATCCAACATATTAGATTTGTTCCGTACGAACAACACCTCATTTATTACACGAACACAGGTTATACTAGGGCTTAGTGACCACGACAAGATACTTGTAAACGCAAACATAAAACCAAACATCCAGAAACAATTACCTAGGAAAATCTACCTATACAACAGAGCAAACATGGGAGCCATCTCGGTAGACTTAACTGACTTTAGAGAAGTATTCCTCAACAACCCCATGGCCAATCCTGTTGAGCTAAATTGGACCAGACTTCGAGACTGTTATACATGACACAATGAACAAGCACATACCCAAGAAGACAGTTACACGGAACCACCATAGTTCAATAGACAGTTACGAAAACTACATTGAAACAAGATAAAAACATACAAAACACCTAAACGTTACAATGATATAGAACACTGGGAACACTACAAAAACACGCAAACAAATATTACAAAGATAAATCAAACAAGCAGAAAGTAACTACACAACCACTTTCCTCACAAACAACATGCAAAACCACAACAAATTCTATATCTTCTTCAAAGCACGCAAACAAGACTTGGCTGGTATAACAACATTATTACGACATTATTACATAACAATTATCTAGTCACCACAGGACAAAGCAGTTCCACTCAGTTTTTACACAAGAGCAAGCAGACTTGCCGGAACTGTCACCATCACCATACCCACCTATACCTCCACTGACTATACATACCAGTGGAATCAAGAAACTTTTATCTGAGGTAGATGAAGACAAAGCAACTGGATCAGACAATATACCCTGCAGGATACTCAAGGCGAATGCTGCCATTCTTGCCCCTATCCTGCAGGTTATATTCTCACAGACCATTGACACTGAAGAACTTCCCCATGACTGGTTATTGGCAAATGTGACACCTATTTTCAAATCCGGAGACAGAACCCTCCCTTTTAACTATAGACCTGTTTCGATTACCTCAGTTCCTTGCAAAAATTTAAGAATATATCATCCACCTACATTTAATGGACCACTTAGATAGGCAAAACATACTGACTGACGCACGGCAAACGGTCATGCGAGACAAAACTACTTGTCACCACACATGACATTTCCCAAACCCTTAACGACCACAAAATTCGACAAGTAGACGCTATAGTACTAGACTTTGCCAAAGCCTTCGACAAAGTCCCCAACCAAAGACTGTTAGCCAAGTAAGATTATTATGGCATCCAAGGACCACTTCTTCACTGGACTTTCTTGACCAACCGGGATCAATGCGTTGTTCTCGAGGGTTCTTATTTTATACTGTGTCTGTAACTTCTGGGGTTCCACAAGGCATCGTCCTGGGTCCCCTACTTTTCCTTTCTTATATAAATGACCTCCCACTATCACATCCTTCTACTACTAGACTTTTCGCAGATGATAGCTTAGTTTATAGACTAATTACTAATAGGGACGATTGCCTTCAACTACAGGACGACTTAACTGCCCTTGAAGAGTGGGAAGCCAAGTGGAAGATGACATTTAGACCTGACAAATGTCACCATATCTGCTTCACCTGTTTGAACAAAACCATCCCATATTCATACAAATGCCATAGCACTTTTCTATATACTGTTCCCTCCCACAATCATTTGAGGGACCACATCTCAGCGGAGATGAGGTGGACCACTCACGTTAGCAGCATCATAGCAAAGGCTAATAAGGCCCTGGGCTTCCTGCGCAGGAATCTCACTAAGTGTAACGCAAACATAAAAATTATAGCATTTAAAACACTTGTTCGGCCACACTTAGAATACTGCGACACTGTCTGGGATCCACACACAATAACATAAATAAACTAGAGGTCATACAAAATATATCTGCAAGATGGATCAGACGTAATTACAGACACACTATATCTGTCACTTTGATCAAACAAGATATTAGACTAGACCAACTTGCAACAAGAAGACAAATACACAGACAACAGATGTTATATATAATCACTAACAACTTAGTAGACATAGACAAAGATATATATTTACACCCTACAAGTATACGATTTACGTATACTTGCGCCCACACGCACGCGGTTGGACTTGGAGGGTTTCCAACCATCAGTATTGTTGTGTGGGATACTAAAGCAGATCCCATACAAATCTAAACCCTCTAGGTGCCATAGGACAAGAATAAATAACGAAAACGCAACCATTGCGTCGCTGAGGTTTAGCGTTACATACATAAGGCGACTCATAACGTACGTCGCTGGTACTCAAGGGCTTAAGGACGCCATATTGTTTCTACCTCAGCCGTTACCGCTTAGTGCTTCATTACATTTACCCCATTAGCACGATGACGCCATTTGTACCTTCATCAAGCTGCTATTAGCCGCTTGTGTGGAATTTAAGAAGGTCCTATGTTATTGTGATCGGTTATTGAGAGAGTATTTATCACATTGAATCCTAGAGGTAGATTATAGGCGTATTAACCCCTCCGACCCCAGGGACACACGTTATGCGTCGCCTATGTATGTAATGCACAGTACCAGTAATGCAACATATGCGTCCGCCTTAATTACTCTTGTCCTATGGCACCTAGAGGGTTCAGATTTGTATGGGAACTAGTTTAGGATCCCACGGAACAATACAATGGTATTGCGTGCGTGCGTGTGGGATGCGTGTGGGAGCGCGCGGGAGTGATATGCCAGTATACCGTCTACCCATCACCCAATGATAATTGTGACTGCCCCCTGCACCCCAGGATCCCCAAATGACCTATGTGAGTGGCTTTATGTTGTTTTTCCTTCATTACTAACCCATCCCATATGTTTTCAGGGAAAACAAAAAATTGAAAAGTGGCTGGGCCTGGAGTGTATTTTTTATTATATCGCTTGGGGTCCAGGGGGTTAAAATCGTCTAATGGTAACCAAAATAGGACACAAATTACACCACCGTGCTGTTAAGTAAAGTATAATGTAAGACAATCTGGGCAACATCAGAGATCCTGTAGTAAGATAGAGTAACCAGCTTTTATTTAGACGCCATTTGTGTGCCTCGGTTATCACAGAACGAAGTTTTGTTTTATTAATTTGTGATCATGTAGAACGTATATCCAAAGACCAAACTATATATCCTGTACCAGTATTCCATAATGTATATTATGGGTATGGAGAAATTGGGGTCAGATCAGATGGCTATAGAAAAGTAGGAGAGTAGAGCGTTTTGGATAGAGGAAGAATAAGTTGAGAATGGGAAGTACAGTAAAAGGGGTGTAAAGAGAGGAACAAATATCAACAGCGCTACTGAGATGGCGAAGGTAGATTGATCTCTGTTATAATAAGATCTCTAGATAACATTAAATTGTAAAACTTGCAAAATAAACAAACCAAAACTATGACAAGACAATATAAAGGCAGAAGAACTAGTCGAAATCGCTATGTGGAAATAACGCTTAGCAAAATAAAATTTTAAAATAAAAGAACACAATCTACCACATAGGGTGTACATTACTACCTGAGAGGGCGACTGGTGAAGCTTATATCCAGCAGTATATGTGTTGGTGAAGTGGTGGTGGTGTGATGGAGAGGTGCTCGAGGTACCCGTGTAGTGATCATATTGCGTCACCAACACCTCTGAAAAGGAATTTACCTATTAACACTATCTGGACCGTCGTCTTAAGGGGAGATGGGTCGGTTTTATTGGACCTTCCCTCGTGTTTAGCCCCATTACTGTATTTTTTTTTTAAATTTAAGATGTTTGGCCCATTAGTTTGGCGAATTTAACACCTTTAGCTCCATTTCGTTGTCAATTTTAACCCATTGACTGCGGGAGACGTTCCGGAACGCCGTGGCAATTTACAGGCTTTTAAAGCCTGGTGGTGGGGCGTCCGAAATTAAAATTAATTTATAATGTATTTAAAGAGATGTTTAGATCTCCAGTAATCAACCTGACTACTCATTTGTCAAAACTAATCTTCAATATTAGAGAACAAATCAAAAATAGATATTGAATTGCGACCCCTTGCAACTAGTATTCACGTGAGGATGTGACGTACGCCCAGGCAAACATTTGGGAAGTAAACATCAGCAAGTATAGAAAAAATGGTGAATAGGTGTGCTGTTTTCGGGTGTAGCAACATCCCTGGACCAAACATAGCACTACACAAGTTTCCAAGTGATCCATACCATTGTAACAAATGGGTGAAGTTTATACAAAGAACCAGAGTGTGGGAGGCAAAGCCCAAAACAAGCTTCATATGCAATGGACATTTTCGTGATGAATGCTTTGACAATAAAGTGCAGTGGAGTATGGGTATGGCTAGATGCACCCGCTGATTGCCTATAGTGACCTATACGGACTGGGGTCTTGTCACGCCCAGTGCCAGGTCCGTATATATACGGACTCGCCGAAAAGAAATCGTAGCAGCGAAACGACTGCACCTATAGCTTTCATATTTCTACCACATGTACAGTACCTTACCCTTCTGGCGTCTTGCTACCACCACCCCAACCCCCTCCCCCAATCCACTCGCCGACCATGGGTCGCCGCATCCGGCCATCACAAAGGAAAAAAAGGAAAATATGTGGCGGCGAAACGACTGCACCAATTGGTTCCATATTTGTGTGACAAGTCCCCTACCCTTCTGTCTTCCCCCCACCACAACCCCAACTTCCTCCCACCACCCACTTCCAGCCTATCCGTAGATCATCACATACAAAAATGAAAATCCGTGGTGGCGAAACTACCTCACCAATCGGCTCCATATTTGTAACACAAGTCAATTACCCTTCTACCTTCCCCCACCATCCCACCCATACGTACGTTTCAGGAGTCAGGAGAGTGGATAATATGGGCTAACTTAAGCCTAGCCCAAATTATACAGTCAGTGTCGATGGATATAGGCCTAACCTAGGCTAAAGAAATTTAATGGCTGAAATTCAACTACCTAGCAACTAGGCTAAAAAATAAATAAAAATAAAATAAATCGATCGCCGCAGTATAAGTTCCCGTCTATTTTTACGGCGATTTTTTCTGTTATTTGCACCCTGTTGGCAATGTATATGATGATGACAATAAGTCATGGAGGCGTGAGGGGCGGGCTTTCATTATTGTATCCAAATGCAGTCAAAATACACGGGGACATGATCGCTAGCGTCCGCCGCGGCTCCGAGTAGTGTAAACAAGGCGGGCGGTAATAATATCACAGCTGCTTCTCCCTCCTCTCCTGCTGCTGAATCTCGTCCTACAGGTTCATACATATAAGCCTGGACACCACCAATATTCATCACTTGAGGTTCTTTGCCATAATCACGGTTATCACCCTCAGTATTGGCAAACGAATCGGAACTACTGTCACTATCCTCCATTTCCACCTGTCGGAAGAGCTTGTTGTGTTCCTGGGCATACGTCATCAGAGCGCTTAAACTCCGAATCCAGAAAAGTGTCACCCATATCCTATTTTGGCCATTATATAAATAATTAAGCCATTGTAGCAGAACATATTGCACCAAAAGCTATAGTGCACACTGCCGGTAATGATTGTGGAGGAAAATAATAGCACGCACACCCACCTTTAATAAGAGGAACCGACCTTCGGCCGGAACATTTTTCTACCAAAAAATGAGGGGGGGGGGGGGGGTCTAGGCTCTAGGGGGTGTTTTTTTAAGTTTTAGGGAGGTCTATCGAGGTAACTAAAAAAAATACACAAATAAATTGATTAATATAAAGAAAAAAGCCACTATCAACTTAACCCACGGAATCCGAGAGGCCTCATACGAGGCGAAAAAAAAAAAAAAAAAAATTGGCAGGAATCCGAGGCCTAAAAATCGCTGCTAAAATCATCATAACACGGCAACCACACGTTGTAGCGATGTCATCTCAACTACATTCTACAGACAACAAAAAGTTCTACAATTTGCAAAATAGTTGACTGCTCTAGGTGGTCTTAATCAGTAGCTACTGAATTATGATGTTTGCCTGTACCCAAAGGGCCCCGGACACAGCCATCGGGATCATATGAGGCCCCCCCCCCCCCGGATTTCGTGGGTTATTATGATATTTTACATATTAATTATTATTGAGGATTTTGGTTACTTTTGCCATTTTAGAGCAATGTGGCTTAGTTTGTCACCTTGGCTAACAAAAACGTCTTCACAGGTATCTTTCAAACTAAATAAGTACCCAAATACCCATCCAAACACCCTACAAGCTAAACTTGAAATGCCCCAGAGAAAGGCTGAGTTCTTCTAAATTACAGGCTGGCTATCGTTAGCCAAGAACACAAATCGACACCTGAATGGGGTGAAGCGTTCTATTATCGCCAATACCCCAGAGGAAGGCCGAGTTCTTCTAAATTACAGGCTGGCTATCGTTAGCCAAGAACACAAATCGACACCTGAATGGGTTGAAGCGTTCTATTATCGCCAAACTGATGGGGTAAAACGTTTTAAAATCTCCAGACTAATGGAACCAAAAAAACGGAGGTTGTACACTCGGATACCATAGTCTCTAGCCCACTCATACATATTCGTCAACTTCACCTATTGCTATTTCAATGTTGTTGTTTTTTTGTTTTTTTCTATATTCCAACTACTCCCTCTCGGGCATAGGCTGAGAGCCTGTACATTCCACCGCTCAACACGGTGAAGCCCGTGAGGTCTTGTTCCAGTCTGGGGAGTGAGACATGTGAAGCATCCATCATGGCTCGAAGCAGCTCCATCTCTGAAGCGGCTGGTTGCTTCGCTCAAGAGCTTCACCGTCTCACCCTCCAGACTCAGACCCTCACTCTCAGAACGCCACCTATTGAGCAGTGGAAGTATATCTCTGGAAACTAATTTATGAATAAAATTGTCTATAAATCAACTACACAAAAATGTATATGCATTGCTCGAAAATGGCCCCAGCAAGCAAAATCCTTAATAATAACTAGACTAAATATCTTAACCCCTTCTGTACCAGCGACGTATCTATTATTTATACTAGCTATTGTTTAGATGTTGTTGTGCAGTTTAAGAAGGATCAGTGGTAGTAAAAAGGATTAAGTGAGATAGTTCGAAGCCTGTTAATTGCTGGAAGCCCTTCTGAAACTGAATAAAGTCGTCTAATAGTAGCCAGAGTAAGCTAAAAGGACGACACTCTGGTACTGAAAGTGCAAATTACCCACAAGACATCGGACCAGGTAGTGTTGAATCTAGAGTATACCTGCGATACTCTAATGTCTGGGTTTGGATATCACTTTAAGGCAGCTCAGACGGTATTGTGCAGCATAATTTACTGGTTCGGCTCAATGGTTTAAGGAAGGGGTTTAGTTTGCTCTCTAAACCTCTATCAAACTTTAAAAAACACCCACAAGACCCCCCTTCGATATAAACTTCTACATTTTTCGGTAGAAAAATGTCCAGGCCGAAGGCCGATTCCTCTTTAAATACAGGCTCGCTGTCGCTCGCCAGGAAAAAAAACGACACTTAAATGGCACGAAAGGTCTTAATATTGGCAAAGGAATGGGGCAAAAGGTCTGAAAATCGCCAAACTAATGGGGCAAATGTCTTGAAATCTCATAACTAATAGGGCTAAACATGAGGGAGGAGGAGGACTCGAAAAACCAACTGCCTCCCCTTAAATTAACATTCCTGTGTTTTACTTGCTAACGCCTATATCATTTACTGTACTAACATACTTTCACAATCAACAAAGCCTTTATGAAACCTCAACAATAAAAACGCGAATACAAAATATTTACTTCAGTTTACGAAAAGTTTAGTACATAACTACGTATAAATCCGTACTAGCGAGCAATTAACCACTTGGAGCTGTAGAAAACAATATTTACCAGAACTTACAGCTAAAATACGGTCGGTCGTAGTACATTTATAAATACATAAAACCCAAGTCAACAAACCATTTATCCATCAGAAACCCACATTATTATTATATTTGTATAATCTACAGCTCCAACTTCCTTATAGAACGAAACTCGCAAGTGGTCAATTAGGCATAACTTTCCACCAACCCTCCATTATTTGGTCTGTCTCTCTCTATCGTTTGCAAGGGCTCTTCATGGATATCCTCCTACTCGTATCCCACAACCTCTACTCCTGTGAAACTGCCTTCGTGGTGGAATGCATAAGGTGTTGATATTCGGTGTGAGCGTCCTGTGTTCGAATCCACGGACTGCCACATGTGTTTGTAATATTTCATTAATCGATTTTAGAAGTAGAGTTGGTTGTTGGATAGAACATAAAAATCATATCGCACACCAAGCCATTCGTCTTGTGAGTTCAATCTGCAGTCATTCATATTTTGAGGTAAACAAAAATATGCAAGTTTGTGACATACTAACTAAAGAAATCTCAACACAAGCTTAGCTAAATCCATGCAAACCACCCTTATTTAGTTCCTTTTAATGATAGAGTGAAGATAAACGAATCCTGCACAGTGTGACTTTCACCATATGATTAGCTAAATCTGGGCAAACCACCATCATTTAGTTCATTTTAATGATAAAGTAAAGACAAATTAATCCTGCATATACTGGGGAAGGTGCTTCTTTTCTTCTACTATACTTAAGGGGGCCCACCTCGTTTTTTTCTTTCTTTCTCACTCTCTCTCTGGGTTGTATCCATTCCGCCCCATTCAGCCTACTGTTTTAAGACGCTTACCCCTATCCAGGTGTCAATATTTTCCCGCGAGCCAGCATATATATATATATATTTTGTTTTACAGCAAGCTAAATTTGTAAATTTTTCAATAGAATAATATCTCCGGCAAAGCCGGATTTTTCCATACAATGCTGGCTCGCTTTCGCTCGCCAGGAAGAAATTGACACCTGAATGGGGATAAACGTCTTCAAACAGTTGGCTGAATGGGGCCGAATGGATACAAGCCAGAGAAAGAGAGAAAAGGAGAGAAAGATAAAAAAGAACAGGTGACTCCCCTTAAAAAAGAAAAGCCTCGATAGAACTAGTGTGTCTGTTGCTGTTCACATCCCTTTGTATAGATAAAAACTCAAAATTGGTCAATTCCTACAACACACTAAAAAATGGTAAGCCAAAGGGATGAGCATCGTCGTAAAGCCACTACGCTTTACGACGATGTTCCTTTAAGCCGGTATCACACGAGAGCTTTTATAGTCAACATTCGATGACCAAAATTTTTCTGGCAACATTAATTTGATATTTTGCACTGGTATCGGAAACTAGACTGATGATAGATGAACTTAGGTGATAGAAATACCTAAAATGTTGACCTCATAAGCTGCCAGAGCAGTGTTGAGGATAAATGTTGAGTGAAAAAAACGCTCGTGTGATACCGGCTTTACTTTCATTTACTTACCAGAATTATGAGGTATGAGGTCAGGATCACTTTCCTCCATATCCTCACTACTCGGCCTGTCCCTCATTCCTCTACTCAAGGGCTTCTCCTCCAGGTGGTCTTTAAACTCGTCCCCTACCACCCCTTCGGCCGTGCCTCCTACAGTTCCTCCGAGGGCTCCGTCTAGACCACGTCTCGGTAGGGGCCTCCGTAACTTGAAGACGAGTATGATGACAATAACCATGAGCAAGATGACAGACACCGCTCCCACAGCGATGCCCAGGACAGGAGTGAATTCCAACAGCACCGGTGGACCTTGGGGATATGGAGGCGATGGGTCAGATCACAAAATCACACAAATCTCAACACACATAAAATATTTTCATCTGTATGAAATTGGAATCTGATTACAATCACCTCACAAATGCCCTCATCAATGCAAAGAATAGCCTTATCTCTACAGTATAGACCTTTTTCTTCTAGGAAAAAAATATATTCTTAACCCCTTCTGTACCGGCGACATCTGGTTTACTTTATTTTGGCTACTATTAGACAATTTTATTCAGTTTACAAAGGGCCTCAAGCAACTAACAGGCTTCAAACTATCTCACTTATCATTTTTACCACCACAGATCCTTCTTAACCCTTAAAGATCGGGGCCCGACTTAAGTCGGAATCGAAAAATTTGGACTATGTGGCGGGGCCCGCCTTAAGTCCGAGTGCAATTTTGGCGCAATATTGGCTCTGAGAGAGAGACGAGTGACTGGAGGAGCATGGGTTACCTCATGACCGCTCGCCACGGCCGCCGTGGACCTACTGAGATTTACTCCACTTACATCCACCCTCACTCCCTCGCTACATATGTAATTATATAAAGAAATTACCGTATTTTAGCGATTTTGCCCTTCGGTTGCACGATCGTTGCAAGACAACCAGTGATCGTAGAAGGATGGTTCGGATGTCATTGGAAAGCTCAATTTACGCCCTTTCAGGGATACATACTTGTATTACGCTCTGGGTCTTGTTTATGCATGAAAAAGAGCACGGAAACAACCCCATTTATGGTAAAAAAAAAAAACGCTGTGCGGCACGGTCAAATATACCGCCTAGGCTGCTAAATAAGGGTTAAACTGCACAAAATTGTCTAAATGAGGCTAGAATAAGATTACAAAGATGTCGCCGGTACAGAAAGGGTTAATAATCAGGCAGCGGAACAGTTCAAGCTTGCACCACTTCTCCCACTCGACAAATTGGAATTTCTGTATGGTTCAAGTACGGTCGTGCTAATAAGTCATGTCCCAGCTGTCATTATATTTGGCTTGCTCTGTGCTGTATTAATGTCTATCAGATGTTGAATAGAGTGGGTAAGTGTAGGAACATGTTTGTAGATTTCACTCGATATGAAGAAATGAAGCTTAGATAATTGCTAATACCAATTATTGATCAAAACATACTTGGTGACGAGACATCACTTATTAGCGCGATTGTACACATGTGTGAGAATTTATACATTGTTCTTACACCCTTCACCTCTGAAATAACCTTCACTCATTATAATATCACCCCATTCTAAACGACATCTTACTAAATGACTAAGGGGAAGGGAGCTCGGCAGGAGTGTTCAAGTTATAGAGGTATTAGTTTATTGTCAGTGGTTGGAAAGCTGTATGGCAGGGTGTTGATAGAGAGGATAATAAAGTGTACGAAAGTTGCAATAAGAGAAGAACAGTGCGGTTTTAGGAGAAGAGGGTGCGTGGATCAGATGTTTGCAGTACGACAGTTATGCGAGAAGTATTTAGAGAAGCATAAGGAGATATTTTTGGCTTTTATGGATTTGGCAATGTGGAAGGTGTTAAGTATTTATGAAATTTGAGGAAATTTGTTAGAAGAAGTTAAGAGTTTTTATGAAGGGAGCAGAGCATGTGTTAGAGTAGGAAATGGCGAGTTGAGTGAATGGTTTGAGGTAAAGGTAGGTTTGCGACAGGGTTGTGTAATGTCACCATGGCTGTTTAATATGTTTATGGATGGTGTGGTGAGGGAGGTGAAAATGAGAACTATGGGAAGAGGATTGGGTTTAGTAGGAAAGAATGGTAGAGATTGGGAGTTGAATCAGTTGCTGTTCGCTGATGACACAGCGTTGGTGGCGGATTCTCAGGAGAAATTGCAGCGGTAGTCAAAGAGTTTGGAGTGGTTTGTGGGAGGAGGAAACTGAAGGTGAACGTCAATAAAAGTAAAGTAATGATGTGTAATAGGGGTGATCGTAGGGTGAATCTAGATGTGAGGCTGGATGGGGAAATATTGGAACAAGTAGAGTGTTTTAAATATCTAGGAGGATCAATAAGCAGGAGTGGAGGTATGGAAGTGGAGGTAAAACAGAGTGTGTGAAGGATGGAAGGTTTTCGGAGCAATGGGAAGTACAGTACTGTATGTGGAAGACGAGAAATCTCGGAATGAAAGTAAAAAGTGCAATGTATTAAGGAATTGTGGTGCCAACAGTGATATATGGGCTCTGAAGGAAAAGACGAGAAGAAAGCTGGATGTGATGGAGATGAGCTGCTTGAGAAGTAAGTGTGGAGTTACTCGTAAAGACAGATTGAGGAATGAAGAGGTACGTAGGAGAGTGGGGCAGCAGGAACATTTGTCAGCCAGAGTGGACAGAAGGGTGCTGAGCTGGTATGGTCATGTTGAACGAATGGAAGATGAAAGGCTTACAAAGAGAATATGTGAGTCAGATACAAGGGGAGATAGAAGGGCAGGAAGACCCCCATTGAGATGGAGAGACTGTGTACGGCAAGCTTTGGATGATAGAGGAATGACTATAGATCAGGCAAGGGAAGTGGTAATAAACAGGAATGAATGGAGAATGCTTGTGAATAAATGAGTGAACACTTGGTCATTTGGGGGAAGGGGTCGGGCGCAAGTTGGACTAGATAATAATCCATCAGGCGCCTGGCCCGGGGAGACGATTAATATGAAGGGTGCACCTGGAAGTGTGGTGGGAGGGCTTGTGGGGGTAGTGCTTCGATGCATGTCTGCCTGCTGAGATCGGAACCTCTCCAGGTGGTCGGGGGCCGGTTGAGTGCTGGAGGGACCTTGGTGACCCTGGTCTCTGGGTCTTCTCCTGGATGACCTAGATGTGTGTGAGTTTGTATTTTGTTTTTGTGTGTTCGTTGTTTTTTGTTGTGTTTTGTGTTGTCCCTGTTCTTGTTCTGTCTTGAGTCGGCCCCCCCCCAAAAAATAAATAAAAAATAAATAAAAATAAAAATAAAAATAAAATAAAATAAAATAAAATAAAATCAAAATAGGAAAAGTGGGGATTGGGCCTGAGTAAATAGATAGATAGATAGATAGATAGATAGGTATCTGTGGATAACACAAAGGATAACCTATTAATCTCTATCTCTATCTGATCTCTCTACTATTTCTAACTGGGGCAGAGAAAATCTTGTTAGTTTCAATGCTTCCAAAACTCAATTTCTCCATCTGTCTACTCGTCGCCCCCTTCCAGAAAACTATGACCTACTCTTCAACAACATACAAATTAACCCTTCATATTCTCTTAATATTCTTGGTGTCTCTTTTTCTTCTGATTTAGGTGTCGATTTTTTCCTGACGAGCAATAGCAAGCCAGTATTTTTACAAGGAACCGGCCCTTGGCCGGGACAATTTTTCTACCGAGAAATGTACAAATGTTTAACCTTGATGGAGGTCTAGCGAGGAAACTAAAAAAAATAAAGTTAATACATATAATATATAATATATAATAATGCATCATAATAATATAAACAGGCCGAAAACCAAGCACCTACCCCCTTATGGTTAGCATAAAGTCTGATTAGGTCACCACTCATCATTCGTCACCACCACTGCACCTGCAACACCACCAGAGCTCCCATGGCAGCTCGCCACCACCTGTAGGTGCAGGGGAGGAGGAGGTTGGGGGATGGTGATCTTCTGAGGAGGGTGGAATAAGCTACAGTTGGGACTCCATCTGGGGGCCCATGTGCCTATTGGTCCCCCAATCCATTGCGCCCTTCTGTCAGTGTACACCACCATCTTCGGGAGTCACTACCTTCACCTCCTGGCAACAACATCGCCTGACTCACCATCATCTCCTCACCACCAGGGAGATTGTCTGACCATCGACGAGGGGATTAAGAACAACATCATCTCCTTCTTCACCACCATCATCGCCCACCTTCACCAACAACAGCGGCCTCTCCATACCAACACCACGTGGCAGTGCTTCTCAAGATGGAAAAACAAACTAAAACAATAGCTGGGTGGACAGCCCACCATCTTTCATCTCTCCAACTCTTCATACTCACCACTTACCTTCAACTTCAACCTCTACTTTCTACACTTGTGAGCCTCACCTCACATTCTGATTCCTGATTCCTGTTAGATACCAGAAGGTCAATTATGATTGTTACTGTAGTGTGACTGATGAGAGAGAGAGAGAGAGAGAGAGAGAGAGAGAGAGAGAGAGAGAGAGAGAGAGAGAGAGAGAGAGAGAGAGAGAGAGTGAGAGTGAGAGTGAGTGAAAGTGAGAAAGTGAGTGAAAGTGAGAAAGTGAGTGAGAGAGTGAGAGGGAGCAAGAGAGAGAGCAAGAGTGAGAGGGAGGGAGGGAGGGAGGGAGGGAGAGAGAGAGAGAGAGAGAGTGAGGGAGGGAGAGAGAGAGAGAGAGTGAGTGAGGGAGAGAGTGAGGGAGAGAGTGAGTGAGTGACTGAGTGAGTGACTGAGGGAGAGAGTGAGTGAGTGAGTGAGTGAGTGAGTGAGTGAGTGAGTGAGTGAGTGAGTGAGTGAGTGAGTGAGTGAGTGAGTGAGTGAGTGAGTGAGTGAGTGAGTGAGTGAGTGAGAGAATCATAACCATAATAAACCCCCTCTAACCTGTTCTCTGTTCGGCCACCTTGAGGGTAAACGTTTCCAACTTCGCGGGTACACTCCTTCCCTTGTTGTTGGCGGCGTAGGTCACCATGAGGAAGGCCAGGCCGGGAGTCAGCGCCGTCAGGAGGAACACTGGGTGCCGTGAGGAGATGTTGTAGTACAGGGCGCCGCTGTGGGAGTCGTACACCTGAGGGAGACACAGTAGAAGTATTATTATAAGGAGATGTTGTGGTACATGGCACCGCTGTGGGAGTCGTACACCTGAGGGAGACACAGTAGAAGTATTATTATAAAGAGATGTTGTGGTACAGGGCGCCACTCTGGGAGTCGTACACCTGAGGGAGACACAGTAGAAGTATTATTATAAGATGTTGTGGTACAGGGCACCGCTTTGGGAGTCGTACACCTGCAAGAGACGTAGTGGAAGGGTTATAATAAGATATTTTGTGGTGGAATGTAAATCTGCACTTACACGTGGATATTTATCAGCTGGAATCTTCCTAATTATATACAGTAATCCGATCCTAGATTAAAGGTGATCTACAGTATGTTGGAGTCGTAGACTTGCAGGAAACGTAATAAAAGGCTCAACATTTTGTTATTTGTGTCTTAGTCACAAGCCCAAAGCACATAAACATTATTAGAGGGGAATACCCTAGCTAAAGAATTAATTATCTATTCAACTCTATTATATAACTGTCTTGATAGCGTAATGCATAAGTGCGCGGAATTTTGATGTGAGTATCCTAGGTTAGAGTCCTTGGAGTGCCACATGTATTTGTTGATTTCATTAATTGAGCTTAGGGGTAAAGTTGGTTGGTGGAAAAAACATAATAATTTGTAAGGAGGCAAAAGGCAAAGCTACCTGTAAAGAATGTCTCCCTCAAATTGAAAGCTTGAGAGTGCTGAATTCAAGGTATGTTTAGAGTCAAAATGTCTGAATACATGGATCTTGAAGCAGTTTAAGTCATAAGGGGATGGACGGAGGGAGAGAATTCCAGAGTTCATTTGTCAAGTGGAAGAAATACTGGATAATCGGTTCACTATTTGGTTAAAGAGTTGGACAGAATAGAGGTGGGAATGTGTTCAAAGGTAGGTGCCGTCTACTCTCTGTAAGGGAGGAGGCATAGACTGAAAAGGGTTCCCGGACATCTCAACCAGTAGCTCTCAACCAGTGCCAAATCAACCAAGACCAACCAATCCAGTACCATAATACAGTATAGTACTAACGTAACCTAACCTAACCTAACCGTATTGGTTGATTTGGTACTGGTTAAGAGCTACTGGTTGAAATAGTCTACTGGTTGAGTTGTCCGGTCACCACTGAAAAGGCTCTGAAGAACACTGATTATTGTAATATCAGTACAGAGAGAAAGAGAGAAATTATTCCAATTACATTAGTTTTCATTGAGAACAAGAATACTGTATATCAAGAGCAATTTACGTTTGAATAGTATCCCCATTAACTTTACTCCCGGGCGTTTCTGCACCCTCCTCAGCTCCCCGCCATGGAGTGGCTTCGGTCACCCAGGCTTTATTGTGGTCGGCAAGGAGGGTTCTGTGGGGGCGCTCGGTTATGGCCTTGGAATTGCTCGGGGCCTTGGGGCTGTTCGGCCAGGCAGCTTGGGGAACAACAACAACAACAACTTTACTCTACATTTAAGATGAGACCAAATTTAAATGCCCAAGTGTTGTCATATCCTGTGGAGAGGTTTTTAATGCCAAGTGCGTACCTATTGGACCGGTGCATACCTATTGGTTATCTTACCCTAATTATATCAATGGCGTAATTTTCTGTTACCATTAAGTATTTTCCTATAATTTAAATATACAGTATAGTCATATTTCTCGTAATCATGCTAACTTAATTAAAGCTTAGTTCAAGACAATTTTTATTTTTTATAGGGCCGATGATGATTTATATGTTGGATCAATACTTAAAGAATAAAGAAAATGTACTTCCTGGCATTGGTTTTCATATATATATTGTGTATATATATATATATATATATATATATATATATATATATATATATATATATATATATATATATATATATATATATATATATATATATATATATATATATACTTACTTACTTGTCATACTTGGTAGAATTCCGTCCTCTGTGGACGCAGCTAAAGTGGACTTCCGCTGCAGCCAGGCAGCTCCGCAACTCCCTCGTTCCATCTATTTACTAACGAGTTGGATGCGGTGCTGGGATATCCTGGTATTGGGGGCTCGTCTGGTACTGTAGCCAGCCATCGGTCCAGCTGACGCTTGAAGGAGTCTGCCGTGACTCCCGTCAGTTCCCGGACGGCCTTTGGTACAGTATTGAAGAGGCGAGCCCCATTTTTGCTGAAGTTGTTGTGGGCGACTGTTGCTATTTTCTGAGAGGTAGCCTCAGTCCTCTTGATGTAGCACAGTCGCCCTTTTCTAACGTGATTGTTGATGACTAGTCCCACGTCAGGTACCAGCCCTTCTAGGGTCTTCCACACATAAATCACTAGGTAACGTTCTCGTCGTCTCTGAAGGGAGTAGAGCCGCAACTCCTTCAGGCGTTCCCAGTAGTTCATGTGTTGGAGACCCCAGATCCTGCTGGTGAAGGTCCTCTGTAGAGACTCAAGTTTGCCTATGTCACCTATCTTGTGGGGAGTCCATAGCTGGCAGCAGTATTCCACCTTTGGGAGGACCAGAGCCTTCCAGAGTGTCAGCATACAGGCCCTCTCTCTAGTTTGGAAGGTCCTGAGTATCCATCCTGCGAGTCTCCTAGCTGTCTCGGTGGTTTGGTTGATGTGGCGAGAAAAAGTTCCATCTGTACTCATTGTTACTCCCAGATCCCGCACATGTTCTTTTGGAGTGATGGTTTCTTGATTTGCCTGGTAGCTGGTGCTCTCTTTGATGGTTTGTAGAGGGCCGTACCTTAGCAATTCGAATTTCTCGCCGTTCATCCTCATGTTGTTGGAATCTGCCCAGTCCAGTAGGCGATTCAGATCTTCTTGTAGCAGCGCCACATCGTCAGCTGACTCTACCCTCCTCATTACTCTTGTGTCATCTGCAAATGAGGTGGCCGTGGAGTGCTGGAGATCATGATCAATATCCCCTATCATGATAAGGAACAGAAGTGGTCCCAGTACAGACCCCTGCGGAATGCCACTTATTACCTCGCTTGGGTCTGAAAGGTGTCCTTGGACCGATACTATCTGTTCCCTATGTGTTAGGAAGCTGTGCAGCCACTTGCCGAGATTTCCTCCTATACCTAGCTTTTTCAGCTTGTGAAGAACGAGGCCGTGATCAACTTTATCAAATGCCTTGGCGAAATCCAGGTATATCACGTCGACGTTCTTGCCTTTACTGATGTCTTCTAGTAGAGCCTCATGGTGGGCAAGTAGCTGCGACAGACAGGACCGGCCCTTTCTAAACCCGTGCTGTCCCCCGTTGAAAGCGTCGAGGTCCTCCATGTGTTTCGTTATTCTCTTTCTGACGACCCGCTCAATTATCTTTGTTATGTGCGGGCCGATAGTTTTTGGCCAGTCCTTTGCTACCCCCTTTGTGGATAGGTTTCACTACCCCTTCCTTCAGGGATGAGGGAACTGTACCGGTAGCTAGGGACTTGGCAGCTATTAGTTTCAGTGGTAGCGCCAGTTCAGCTTTGCAGGTTTTTAGGAGCTGTGCACTGAACCCGTCTGGACCTGTTGCTGAGTCGGCTGCTATGTCGTCAATGGCTTGAATTATATCATTAATTTCTGGGATTATGTCGGTCACTATTGGTGAGGGAGAGGGCTCTTGCATTGTGAAGAAAGCCGCTGGGTCATCCACAGATTTGTGGGGGTTAGGAAGACTGAAGACACTTTCATACTGTGCCCTTAGTATGTCTGCCATTTCCCCTGGGTCGGCCACTAGGTTTCCATCGACGTCTTCTAATGGCCCTACTGTCGATATGTTTTTGGATTTTTTGTTAGCGTATGAGAAGAAAAACTTGGAGTTACTGCTTATGTTCTGGACTGCTTGTAGTTCTTCTCTCTTCCTCTGGTCATCATGGGATTTTAGGAGTTTGCTTTCAATCTCCTGAAGGGCCTTGTGAAAGTTGGTGGCTTTACTATGTGGAGGATTTTTGCCAATTTTCTTTTGTAGAGGCTCCTCCTCCTCATAAGGATGCGACGGTCTCGTGGGATGTGTTTTTTCTTAGCTGTACTTTTAGCCGGGACATTGGCTTTACATATTTCTTCACAAATTGTGGTGAATTTAGAGAGCATATTTGCAGCACTGTCTTCCGCAATTTTGGTTGCCCAGTCCATCTTTAATTTGTCTTTAATTTCCGCCCATTTAATATCTTTGTGGTAAAAATTTAATTTTGCCATTCCTGTTTTTTTTGCTGACCTTGCTGTGGTTTATTGAGCAAGGCATTTATTGCGAGAGACGCTTCGCAGATTTTGTGGTCCGACATGGTGGTCTCGTAGAGCTCGTAGGAGTGCATAATCCCAAGGTTATTGCTAGCTACTAGGTCTAGTATGTTAGATCCTCTTGTTGGTTCGGATATAAATTGGGTTAGGAATTTAGTCCGCATAAGAGACGCCAGTAGCCTAGCTTGTTGTTTTTCTCCATTCGTTCCTCCCACCACTTCCAATGTCTCCCAGTTCATGTGTGGCAAATTGAAGTCTCCAAGGAGTAAGAATTCTGTGTTGGGAGCTGGCAGGTGTTCTACTGTATGAATAACTTTGTTCATGACCTCCTCAAAAAGCTCTTGTGTGGCGTTTGGAGGCCTGTATACTGCCGTTATAACAAGATTTAGATCCTTGATGGAGAGGGTGAGGATTTCACATGTCCCGTTTGAATGGCTGTCCAGGATTTCTACTGCAAATTTATTCTTTATATAAATGGCTACTCCACCATGACTTCCATCCCGACGGTCTGTGCGGTAAATTTCGAAGTCTTGGATCCGCACCTCTGCATCAAGTATATCGTTGTGCAGATGAGTTTCGGTCAGGGTGAGTAGGGATATGTTATCGGTGGCAGCGATTTCTTGCAGTAGGGGGACTTTGTTCTGATTACACCTTGGATACAGCCCTCTGATGTTACCTGTTAGTATCTTGGTTTGTGGTAACTCCAGAAGGCCCTCTTCCAGTTGTCCTGTCCTTCTATTTTTCCCATCACTACTGACATCATTTGTTGAAGCTGTTCTTGTTGTGCAGCTAGTTTCTCGACTGTTTGCCGAAAAAACCCTGCATCATTTGTGTGGGCCGGTCTCTGGGTGTTCTGTCTCATGTCTACAGCTACTCTTTCCATTTCAGGCTCCTGTCTTGGCGATTTGTTGTTGTTGCGCTGGCTTCTGATTGGGATTCTACTGGATGGATATCCCCTGGCTTGATTGTATGGTACCGGTACTGGTGGAGGTTGTTGCTCTCCGTTTGGCCTAATGGTTCCTATGGTGTGGGGATATTTGCAGTTCTGAATGGTGCAAGCCCCGTTTTCCAGGGAGAATCTGCATAATATTTGATGAAAGTTTATACATTGCTGGCCCTTATTACACCCTACTCGGCTGTTCAGCCCATGTCTCATGTATTTCAAGCATGACCTTGGGTGGTAGGAGGGACAGTTGGTGCCTACTCGACCGTATTTGCAAGCTCCAATTTTATAGTGTCTGCATACTGGTACCTGATTTTTATTCCTCTGCGATGCTGGCACTATTGGGATTTCACGTGATGCGGTGTCCCCCCGGGTCTTGCCCCTATTGGTTTGATGTTCTGAGATGCTAGTGGCTGGTCCTGTAGCTTCTGTACCCTTTGGTGTCCTCTCTTGGTCGGGTGATGTTGTGCGAGGGATCGTGGGGGCCGGGGAGTAACCGGGAGCCCCGGCAAGCGAGAGGTTGATGTTAGCTGGCATGCTACCAAATCCTAGATCAACAATATTTTTATTTTGAGAGGTAGGTGTGTTGCTGGGAGTGCTAGGCCTATCTGTGTCACCCTCCTCCTCCACAAGCGAGAGGGTGATGCTAGCTGGCATGCTCCCTAGTCCCAAATCAACAATCTTATCTGAGCTGGTGATGATGATATATATATACTGTATATATATAATATATATAAGGAGTCATCATATTTTGATCAAAAGTTAACAATTTTCTTCCACTACGGGGCTGTAATATTGATCAAGTTGCTCACAAATCTACTCATAGTGTTTTTGAAATAAAGAACAAGCGAACACAAAATCCAACAAAGACTCACAGAGCAACTGTTACAGGATATCTACACACTAATAACACACATAACAAAGCCACTCCAACAGCTTCCTCTCTCTCCAACACCCCCTTCTCCCCTCTCTACACTGTTTAGAAAAATAGGAAAAGTAGAATGTAGATACGAGGTGCCGTTATAAAGGCTTATCCCTCAATCCCTTCACCTAACCTGACCTACACAACTCCAATATGGTGGATGATGATGATGGGAGACTGAAGATTACTACCAGGGAAGGAGGATATTTGTGGTGATGTAAGAAGACAAAGTGAAACTAATGGTGATGGTCTGGCCTCACCCCACCATCATCACTAGCGTCTGAGCCGTCGTAACTTGTAAACTCCCTTCTTTCGGTTTCGCTTTTCGTCAAGTAGTTTGTATTTGTTCGTTTTCATTTATAACAACCTCTTAAATTAACCCTTTCACGCATTTATGACGCAGAGGTTGCCAGATTAGCAATAAGAAATAGAGTTCTCTCACTCTTATAATTACCTCTCCAAAATTAGTTTTCTGCCCACAGCTAACTCAAAGACAATTGCAGAGGTTGAAGTAACTAAACTAAATGTTTATAAATACCCCTGATGGTAACAAAGGCTTTAAAGTATCCCCAATAGGCTCAAAATTGCGTCATATATCAGAGAGGATTAACTAAGATGGTACAGTATTAACCTTTATTCTCGTTATCATGTAAAATATTTTCAGTTAATACGTTTTACTCCTTAGTATTTTTTCTCTCCATTTCTTTTCCTCGACTTTTAAAATGAATCACCATTTGTATATGCTTATAATAATAATAATAATGCATTATGTAATGACAGGATATTGACATCTTGGAGTACTCCATTCTAATACAGTATATATATTGTAGTTTCGATTCCTATTACTTTGTATATGATTTAACTGCTTAAAATATTCAATGTATTCTCTCCTAATATTCGGTCAACAACATTAACATTTAAAAAAAATTGGGCACCTTTGATTAATAACTGCACTGCACCTGCACTCAGGTGTCTGTAGCAACATCCAGCAGCCCCTTCTCTGTATCCTCCTACTTTCTCTATCCTAGTTTCAAAGCCAAAGGCAGATGTTGTGCATATGTGCACAACAAACTCACTTGCTCTCGTGTTCCCGATTTCAACTCCTCTGAATTCTCAACTTTATGGCTCAAACTTTCCTGTCATTCTCTTACTAAATATTTCTGTGCTGTCTATCTTTCCCCTAACTCTACCAACTTTCCCAAATTCTTTGACTATCTAAACTCTACAGTGGAACACATTCTATCCATTTCTCCTTTCTCAGAAATCTCCATCTTAGGAGATTTCAACGTTCACCACCGCCAATGGCTCTCCTCTCACACTACTGATCCACCTGGTGAACAAGCCTACGTCTTTTCTATCCTAAATGACCTAGAGCAGTTAGTTCAGCAACCCACCCGTATCCCAGATCGCATCGGAGATCGGCCCAACATTCTTGACCTGTTTCTAACTTCTAACCCTTCTTCTTATACTGTCGATCTTTTCTCTCCTTTGGGCTCCTCCGACCATAAACTTATCTCTATCACCTGTCCTATGTCTCCAGTACGGCCACCCGATCCTCCTAGCCGGCGGCGCTTGTGGCACTTTGGCGCTGCCGACTGGGAGGCTCTTCGGCAGTACTTCTTTGATTTCCCATGGAATTATTTCTGCTTCCGTGGCCGGGGACCCTCGGAGAGTGCTGAACGCATTACCGAGGTAATCCTATCGGGCATGGAAGCATACATTCCATTCTCTTTCTCTCAGACTAATGCTAAAAAATCTTGGTTTACTCACACCTGTTCTACTGCTGTCCGCAATAAGGAGGAAGCATTCAAACGGTACCGACGCCTTAAAACTCAAGACTCTCATTCTTCATATGTTTCTGCCCGGAATCAAGCCAAATCTGTTCTTCGACTTGCCAAACACTCTTTCATCAATAATAAATGCACTGAACTATCCAACTCTAGCTCTTCCCAAGCTTTCTGGCATCTAGCCAAAAACCTCTCCAACAATTTCTCTTCCTCGTCTTTCCCTCCCCTTTCCCACTCTGATGGCACAACCATCACTTCTTCCTCTGACAAAGCTAAACTCTTCGCTCAAACTTTTGCTAGAAACTCCACCTTGGATGATTCCGGTGCTATTCCTCCCTCTCCGCCCTCCTCTCTCTTACTTAAAGATACTCAACACGGCTTTCGTAAAAAACGTTCCTGTTTAACAAACCTCTTAGACTTCTTCCACGATATCCTCAACCTCTACGATGAGAGTAAAGCTGTAGATATTATATACCTTGATTTTCAAAAGGCCTTTGACAAAGTTCCCCACAAACGTTTACTGCTAAAACTAAAAGCGCATGGAATACAAGACGGTGTTGAAATGGATAGAAAATTGGCTCAGCAACAGAAAGCAAAGGGTAGTCATAAACGGTAAGGCATCTAAATGGACCAATGTAAGTAGCGGGGTACCCCAGGGATCGGTACTAGGACCAATTCTCTTTCTAATTTACATCAACGACATAGATGAGGGTCTCACCTGCACAATCTCAAAATTTGCTGACGATACAAAAATTGCAAATAGCGTACTCTCAAAAGAACAAGTTGACGATATGCAACACAATCTAGATAAATTGTCATGTTGGGCCCAAATTTGGCAAATGAGTTTCAATGCGGATAAATGTAAAGTACTACATGTCGGATATCTAAATGAGAGAAAGCAAACTATTCGATGAATGGCACTCAGCTTAAGAATGTAAACAGAGAAACTGATCTGGGAGTAACAATATCGAGTAACCTAAAACCGAGTCAACAATGTTCAGAAGTTGTTAAGAAGGCAAACAAAATAATTGGCTTTATAGGCAGGTCATTTGAGCATAAATCCAAAGAAGTTATCCTAACCCTTTACAATTCCTTAGTCCGCCCTCTTCTGGAATACTGCGTTCAATCCTGGTGCCCTTATTACCAAAAAGATATAAACAAGCTAGAACGAGTTCAACGTAGAGTTACCAAAATGATACCTAGCCTAAAGAACAAACCATACGAAGAGCGTCTTAGAGAATTAAATCTATTTCCTTTAACCCAGCGCAGATTAAGAGGCGACTTAATTCAAGTGTTCAAAATCATCAAAGGCATCGACAATATGAACTGTAGTAAGTACTTCACTATCGACCAATCTAATTACACGCGGGGAAACGGTTGCAAAATTATTGGTAAATCTTTTAACTCGCACGAATCTAAGAATTTCTTCTTCAATCGAGTTGTCAACTTGTGGAATGGGCTTCCCCGAGACGTTATAGACTGTAGCACCGTTGATTCATTTAAATTCCGCCTAGACAAATATCTCGCATCAAACCCGCGACTGACTGCGTTTGTAAATGAATAACTTTATCCTCCCCTCAGTTACTAACCCAGATGTCCCCTACTAACTTCCTAGTCCTGCCACGTTAGTGGCAGGGCAGTAGTTCCCTTTCCAATGTTCCCTTACCCACTCTAAACCACTGTTTGGACACTTGATCCTCAGTGTTTTGGAGGACAAGCAACCTAGAAGGGTCACTAGACCTGTTGTTGCTTGATTTCCTTTGTACTCCTTTGTACTCCTTTGTACTTATGCCTAATATCCTAATCTCTTCAAAAGATGTACTTTCTACCCTCTCTGGGCTTAACACTAATAAGGCGTACGGTCCGGACGGTGTTCCTCCTGTTGTTCTCAAAAACTGTGCTTCCGTGCTGACTCCCTGCCTAGGCAAACTCTTTCGTCTCTGTCTATCCTCTAACGTCTTCCCTTCATGCTGGAAGTTTGCTCACATTCAACCTGTCCCAAAGAAGGGTGACCGCTCTCAACCCTCCAACTATCGTCCAATTGCTCTCATCTTGTCTTTCTAAAGTTTTTGAAACTATTCTTGCTTCCAAATTTCTTAAGCATTTCTCTTCTCATAATCTGCTCTCAGATCGCCAGTATGGCTTCCTTAAGGGTCGCTCTACTGGTGATCTTCTTTCATATCTTACTAACTCTTGGTCATCCTCCTTTCGGGACTTCGGTGAGACTTTTTCTATTGCATTAGACATATCGAAAGCCTTCGATAGAGTCTGGCATAAATCTTTAATTTCTAAACTACCCTCCTTCAGTTTCTATCCCTCCATCTGTGCCTTTCTCTCTAATTTCCTTTCCGGCCGTTCCATAGCCGCGGTTGTGGACGGCCATTGTTCACTTCCTCACCCTATAAACTCCGGTGTTCCTCAGGGCTCTGTCCTATCTCCTATTCTCTTTCTAATTTTTATAAATGATCTCCTTAACTGTACCTTAATTCCCATCCATTCATACGCAGACGACTCAACCTTACACTACTCCATTACTTTTCAGAACGCCCCAGCCAGCAATCCCTCAACGACAAACGTAATGAAGCCATACAACTCTTAAATTCTGATCTAAATACTATTTCCAATTGGGGCAGAGAAAACCTTGTTAACTTTAATGCTTCCAAAACCCAATTTCTCCATCTATCTACCCGTCAGGATCTCCCAGCAGACTATCCCTTATTCTTCAACAATACAAAAATCAACCCTTCATCTTCTCTCAATATTCTTGGTGTCTCTTTTTCTTCTGCTCTCATTTGGAAGGACCATATGACCAGTCTTGCTAAGGCAGCCTCCCAGAAGCTGGGTGTGCTCAACCGCCTTAGGGGGTTCTTTTCCCCTGCACAGCTTCTTGCTCTGTACAGGGGCATAGTGCGCCCTTGTATTGAGTATTGTTCACATGTGTGGGGAGGTTCCTCTCACACCACGCTCCTAGACAAGGTTGAAAGGAAGGCCTTTCGTATCATTAACTCCCGTCCACTCACCAACTCTCTGCAATCTCTCTCTCTCGCTATTCTATCGCTACTATAATAATCAGTGTTCCTCAGAGCTATCCCAGTGCATATCACCTCCTTTACGTAGGGCACGTGGTACCCGTCTTGCAACTCAATCCCACCCCTACTCTGTGCAACTCTCCAACCCAAGAGTGAAACGTTACTCTCAAACTTTCTTCTACTCAACAGCTGAGCTCTGGAACTCTCTCCCAGAATCAGTTTTTCCCGCTTCCTATGACTTAAATTGCTTCAAACTCCGTGTGTCCAGGCATTTTGGCTCGAACGTCCCTTGATTTTGGCCCTGTCACTCTTTCAACTATGGGGGAGGCACTCACTATAGGCAGTTATGCCTTTTGCCTCCCTCAATCACATAGAAAAAAAACAAAAAAACAAAACATTCATTTTAATATGCAGAAAAAATGACACCAAAATAAAATATTTTGTAATATTTTGTACGTCCTGCAGAACGCAGCAAAAGCTTTAACCCTTTCAAGCTCTAATACACAACGTTTCTGTTCTGTTTTCTGGCTACTATTAGACAATTTTATTCAGATTAATAACGGTATACGGAAGTCAAAGGGTTGATTGAGATAGTATTAACCCTTTTAATACCCACAGATCCTTCCTAAGCTGCATAAAACCGTCTAATGATAGCCAAAATAGACTGCTAAAATGCGTCAGAGCTTCAAGGGGTTAAATAGTCTTGAGTTACGACTCGAAAGCCATGACGGATGTAATGAATTCTTTAAATTCGGTGATAGCAAACATGAATAACATGACAAAAGTGGTTAACTCCCTCCTTTCTGTTGCGCGCACAACAGATAAAGTCATGTACCTAACCGAGATCCTTCAAGCTACGGATGAAGATGTTGGGAATTTCATCGACGGGACAAAATCAGTTTTGGCGAATCTCGTTGATGCTGCCCTAAGTCGGGTTACTACTGACCTCTTGCCTGTTGAACATCTCCGTATTTCCATTGAAATAGTGAAAGAACAATTTGCCCTGATTCCACTATTTGAGTTAGACAACTGTGAATTCTATTACCCACTAATGGAAGCAATTTTGACACACTCATCCATTACAGTCCACATACCGTTCAAGTCCTCACACATGTTCAATGCATGGATAATTATCCCATTCCCATTTCTCATTGACGAAATGCTACTAACCGTGACTGACACAGCAGACCTGATACTCATCTCCGACGACTTTCAACTTGTGACTGTGACTGACAAAGGCGCTCTTAATTCATGTAGGTCCTCGTCTCTTCACCTGTTTTACCCCAGGGGATAAGGGGGCCTTCATCTAATGGTGGAGGAAAAAAAAGAATATGCCTCACGCATCCTACTGCGTGTCGTACAAGGCGACTAATAGGGGGGGATGGCGATAGACTTGTGGACCAACAGCCATTACTATGCAATAAAGTCTTTATCTTAGCATGTAAAGTCAGTGAAAATAGGTTAGCCTAAACAGAAATCGGATGCAGAAATACCTTGAGCCGACCAGGCCAAGTGGGATATCTCTATTGGTCTAACTGGTATAGTGTCTGCCTCACAACCCAAGGGTCGAGAGTTCAAGCCCCCACCAGGGCTTGATATTTTTGGGAGGCTATTCCCGCATCTAACGAAGTTTAGGTGTGCTGGTAAAATTGTTCAGATGGTTGACAGTAAGATCGGAGCTCCATAAATCCTCTTTCGGGTATGCTGTAAAAACCAATTCCTACAAGCACTGTCTTGGTATGGCACTTCCGAGGCTGGTGGGGTGCGGATAGGTGCCACAGGGGACTGAGTCTTACCTGGGCACTGTTTGGCACCACACCTGTGTCCGCAACAGTGTTTGCATGTTGGAGCAGTGTTGGAACAGGACTTTATTGTTCTATAATCCAATTGCCTTTATACAGTAGAGTCTTGTTATGGTGCTGTCTTTTTGTAACACTGTTAAGGCTGGTGTGGTTGCAGATACTGCAGGTGCAAGTGCTGCAGGAGGACTCTGATGAGTCTTGCTGAGGCACGGTTAGCACTATACCAACATCAGCCACAGTGATGACTTAGTGGGGCAGTGCTGTGGCGGGACTTTATTGTACTACAGTACACTCCAACTACTGAAAGGCAACCCCGTCTGATCCGTTACAATGCATGTAATGGAAAAATTACGTTAAACCATTGTATGTATGTGTGTCCTGCGTATGTGTTTTCCTTCGTGTCCCCGGACAAAGCTGCATGCGAACTTACCTTGACTCAAACAACTGTGACTGACTCTGGTTCAATGAAAGACTGTTCTTACACGCCGGGTCCTCAGCTCCCAGTGTTTCAACACTTGCCAGATATTCAGTTCTTTTACTTCCCAAACCAGACCCAGGTGTCCCTTGTTTGTCTAGACTCAATAAAAGTAATTCATGCTCTCGGGATGTATCAGGTATCTGATCACTGCGAAGTTAGCAGTTCACTCATCCATACACTTCCCTCACATCAGCACATTGCCCTGATTACTAACCTCTCCTCAGAGTTAATGAAAAGAAACACAGGTAAATAAATCTATACAGCTACTAACCTCCATATAGAACATCTGCGTCAGTCCACCATCAAATCCAGCTGCACATTGAACCTCGATTGCTTCAGTGGTCTGGTTGGCTATGGAACAGTTCCGTGGGGGGTCTGGTGGGCCTGGAGGAGAGCAAAATTGACGGATTTATAGACAGATAGACAAATAGATATATACAGTAGATAGATACAAGCAGACTAGCAAGCAAATAGATATACACACTTTGAATATGAAAACACAATGAAAAGGAAGTACAGTACTGTATTAGCGATTGAATCTGTAATGGATACATAAATACAAATTACCTTGTGAAATTCATCCTAATAATAAAAGACTTAATAACTACATACGAAAAACGAATAATATATATATATATATATATATATATATATTGTTATGCCACGTTTCCAAGAAACGTGATATATTCTGATACAACAAAAGGCTGCTCTGCTGGGTGAAGGTTGGTCATAATTCCCAACTCACCACACAAAATAACAGGTAGTAGACAGAAACACAAAGCAAGGTTACACAAGTTTTATTCAATAATAGCAGAGGTTTGAATGTAATAAGGAACAGTTTAGTATCGAAAAAACAATATCTGGACCCTCTCCTTTGATAGCACCAGCTGTAGTGAGCGACACAATCAATAACATGAAGGATGGTAGAGCTCCAGGGTACTCTGACATTGTCGCTGAGATGATAAAAGCCTCAGGGGAGACTGGTGTCGGCTTAGTCACTGAGATGGTAAACACCATTATTAACGATGAGAAAATCCCCTAGGATTGGCACAAAAGTGTAATAGTAAATATATACAAAGAAAAAGGGGATGTACTAGATAGAGGTAATTATAGGGGCCTGAAAATGCTTGACCAAATCATGAAGGTCTGTGAGAGAGTCTTGGAGGGTTTGATCAGGCAAAGCATCTCCATTGATGATATGCAGGGACATCACAACACATCAGAAAAACAAAACACAACACAAAATCACACACATCTAGGTCGTCCAGGAGAAATACCCAGAGACCCAAGACTGAAGTTGCCAAACCATAACTGTGACTGACCTGCTGGGATGATAGCGAAGGCACAGGGTAGGATCTGCTCCCCGATGGTATTGAAGGCCCAACAGAGCAGCGTCCCATAGTCCAGGTGGCTCTTGGGGGCGTAGCTGGCCACTGATGTCCTGCCCTGGGAGGTGGGAGATGAAGAGTTAACCCTTTCACTATTTGAGGATGCATTTTTCACACTATTCTGCTTATCATTAGACAATAGTATGCAATATAAGAAGGGTCTCCTATCCAGAGTGAGGTTTGGCATCCTCTACCCAACCTTAGCTGTTTCTGTGTCTCTCTTTTACTGTCCTACTTTTCCTGCTGGGGGCAGGGGGATAGGAATCCTCCTCCACTTGTAAAATTCACCTACTTGCCGAGACACAGTAAGGGGCAAGCCTTTGGAGCAATTTATTTAGTGTCATATTTTAGGTAGCCATTATTATTTTATATTTTTTTAGGATTTTGACTTTGGGAACTTATATTGTGATAATTTTATTGTGAACGTTTGATCTCATATAGCCTATATAATTTTTCTCTTTGTGTTCATGGGCAATGTAACACGTTTATTTGCAAAATCACCGTTGCCAGATGTTAAATTGGATACACAAGAAAATAGTTTAATTTCATTACTAGGAAAATACAGTAGATATTATCAAGGTGAGTTTATGTGGATTGTGTTCTTTTATTTAGAAAGAATTATTATTTTGCTTAAGCGTTGTTTCTACATAGCAATTTTGATAAGTTATTTTGTCTTTTTACTGTGTTCGTCCAAGTTTTGGTTTGTTTATTTTGCAAGTTTTACATTATAATAGTTACCTCTCAAATGTTAATGTTCATTAGATATAGTTTAATTAACTCACTTCTCTGAGTTAAGGAACACAACCATTACCTATATCACATGTATTATTATGTATCACTCATACACCAGCTTCATATGTTCAACTTATTTGCCATTGGAATTGTAGCTTCAGACTATTGTTTTTTATCTAATATATATGTAGGTTATTTGTAGGGTAGTTATTGATAGGGGTCACTTGAGGCATGCTATGCTTACTACAGGTACCTACCCGATAGCACTATCGTTAGTGAGTGCTATATACAGTATATATATATTTTGTAATATTATATATCTTATCAATATTTTATTTTGTACTATTGTTAATGTCTTGTCAAGTTGCAAATTTGATTTTAAATGAAAATTTTAACACTAATTGTAGTTTCTTTTATTCATGCAGAGTTTAGTAATATTTGCCAGAACGTCCCGGACTTCCCAAATTGACTAATTCCCTGAACGTGACGATAGTGCGTTGCTATGTGTGCAATTAGTTTGCTTGGGAACCAGATTAACTTGCTCATGTAGTAATGTACACCCTATGTGGTGGATTGTGTTCTTTCATTTCATAAATTTTATTTTAGTAAGCGTTGTTTCCACATAGCGATTTTGATATTTTGTTTTGACTTTATATTGTCTTTGTCCCAGTTTTGGTTTGACTTTGTTTGCAAGTTTTACATTTTAATAGTTTATATGATTCAGGAACTGGCATGTGTTCAGAGCAATTGTTGGCCTAGCAAAATACCCTGACTCAGTGACCTGGTAGTGACTTAACTCTGTGACCTTATAGTGACCTAACTCACTAATCTGATAGTGAACCGACTCACTGGTCTTGTAGGGACCTGACCCAGTGGCCTGAATCACTTAACGGCAGTGATCTGATTCAAGTGACCTGGTCGTAACTTGACCCTCTGACCTTACTGACTGACCTGGGATGTGACGGCTGAGGCAGGTATGGGCAGGTGTTCGGAGGTGTTGTTAAAGGTCCACCTGAAGGTAACAGGTCCGGGACTTGCCTCCACCACACACGTCACGCTGGCCGGCTCGTGCAGCGCCGTGCCGTAAATATTCTTGCTGTGGTGACGGCAGTACGGCTTATCTGCGGATACAACAATAGTGTTGAGAGAACTGGAAGTACAGTTTGTTTCATTAAGCTGTGTGAGGCAGGAGGGAATAAGCTTCCTCTTACGTAAAGAGTTACCCAGGTCCAGTTAGTAGGAAAAACCATTACATAAATATATTTAGTAAATTATACACACAGATTTCGTTGTAAATGGCAGAGGAAGCTTCATTCTCATGGGTTTTGAGTTTATTTTATTTCTAAAGGTTAAGGTCTTGTTACAATAGGTTTGGTTTGGTCAGGTCTTGTCGTTTAAGGGTAGGATAGGCAATATTAGGTTAGGGTATTGACAAAATATTGGTACCGATGATCTTACACTTAACGTCTAGTTCTAGCGGCTGGCTTTCCACGTGCCCCTCCATATTGGTGGCAGCACAGGTGTAGAGTCCCGCTGTGGCTCGGGTCACCCCCTGTAGCACTAGGGTTTGGTTCTGTATGATGACTCCTCTACTGCTCTCCTGTCTCACTGGCTCACCCTAAATAGATACACAAGATAAATTAAAATGTAAAACTTGCAAACTAAACAAACCAAAACTGGGACGATACAAGATAAAGGTAAAATAACTGATCAAAATCGCTATGTGGAAATAACGCTTACTAAAATAAAATTTATGAAATAAAAGAACACAATCCACCACATAGGGTGTACTGTACATTACTACTGGTGATTGATATATACACATCCTAGCCTTATAAGTGGCATTCGCTCAGTAGGCTAGTATAAAATCTCACATCATCATTATCATCATCATATATACACAGATAAATCATAGTCTTGTACAGTACCTTTAACTGTCTTGATGGTGTAAGGGTTAGAGCATGTAAGTTCTGTATTAGGTCACATCCTTTCTATCTATATATCTATTGCCTGACGCTGCGATCCCCGAAGGGGTGGCCACGCACGAACCGCCCCCATGCACCTCTGTCCCCAGTCAGTCGACGCCCCTCCCCCCAACCAGCACCGCCTTCGTTCATGTACTTCCTCACTCCATCCTTCCACCTCTCATTCGGTCTACCTCTCCCTCTCTGTCCCTCCACCTCGCTCTCGTACACCCTCTTAGTCATTCTCTCGCTTTCCATACGTTCCATATGGCCGAACCATCTCAAGTTGTTCCTTTTCACACTTTCCAGCACATCTACCTCCACACCACACCTCCTTCTTACTTCCTCATTAGCCTGTCTATCCCTCCATGTAACTCTGCACGCACTCCTTAACTAATTCATTTCCACTGCTCTCACTCTTGGTCTGAGTCTCTCAACCAACGTCCATGCTTCGCTTCCGTAAGTCAGTGTCGGGATTACCACACCTGTCATGCAAGGACTTCTTCACTTCCATACTGACCACCCTATTTCTTGTTACTGCTTTTAGCATTCCTACAACCCTCTTCCCCTGTTGTACCCTCTCCCGCACTTCTTCATCCATAGTCCCATCTTTACTCAACACACTGCCCAGATACTTAAAAGAGTTGACGATCTCCATAGCCTCACATGCTTTTATTAATTTAATTTGGGGGGTTAGTGGTGTTAACCTAACAAGTGCGCATGGGGGTAATTGGAAACGTCCCCCTGTGCTGACGTATTTGAGGTGTTTCCGTCACTAAAATATTCATTGTACCATTAATAGCATTAATACTTATCCATATGTGCCTATTATGGGTTGATTATAAAGGTATTAACCTGAAACAACAATAAAACGAGTGAAAACAGCGTTTGGATGGTCAAAATCGGAGATATAGCCCGCGAGTTGTATAATGTATGGGTGAGGCAAGCTGCTTTCCCGCCAATTTCCCCCAAGGCCACTGAGACACAGTCGATCGATACTCTCTCTCTCTCTCTTGCATTCGCTTGCTATCAGTGATGACCACACCCTGTAACCGGATTTCTAATGTTAGCACGAAAATATACCTCAGAATAAGGGAATAACCGGGAAAATAGGTGATAACTGAAGGAGAGGAGGAAAGTGGGGAAGGAGTGGAGGTAGAGGACTGAGATTTTGCATGGCCCAGGGGCCAAAAAAAAAAAAAAAAAAAAAAAAAAAAAAAAAAAATCGATGTCAAAAGTTGATTTTTGTTTTCTCTGACTCTTAAGAGTCTCCCCGCAGTCCGCCGGGGGAACTCTTAAGAGTCTCCCCTCAGTTCCCGGGTTAAGAATGATGTTAAAAATAATATCAATATGTTCAGGAATATTTCGTAGTGAGGTTGGTCTTTTGTAATCTGTACCCCCCACAAATGTTCTTTCCTCTCACATAAGCATTAGGCTATTCATAGTGCAGTTGGGTCCAGTACATGATTAGATTGATATCCAGTATTCAATAAAGGAATATTAATAGTTTTCATGTACAGTCGGCCTAATAAGTGATGTCCCAGCTGTAATTACGTTGGGCTTCCTCTGTGCTGTATTACTGTCTGTCAGATGTTGAATAGGGTGGGTAGGTGTAGGAACATGTTGGTATATCTCACTCAAAAAGAAGAAATGATGTGGTAATATTGCTGATACCAATTATTGATCAAAACATACTTGGTGCCGAGACATCACTTATTAGCGCGATTGTACATGATTAGATTGATATCCAGTATTCAATAAAGGAATATTAATAGTTTTCATGTACACTCGGTCAAAAAAGTTATCTGCACCCCTACGCTGATAATCTGGTGTGTACAGCTTGGTAGTATAGGTAGTAGGTCGTAGGTCGTAGGTAGTAGTATAGCTGGATATAGCTGCAGGCAGAGATGTCGACCCTAACAAGCTGTACACACCAGATTATCAGGGTAGGGGTGCAGATACATTTTTGACCAAGTGTACAGTCGCGCTAATAAGTTATGTCTCGGCACTAATTTTGTTTTGATCAATAATGGTATCAGCACTATTTTCACATGATTTCTTCTTTTTGAGTGAGATATGCAAACATGTTCCTACACTTACACACCCTATTCAACATCTGACAGACATTAATACAGCACAGAGCAAGCCAAACGTAATAACAGCTGGGACATGACTTATTAGCGCCACCGTACAGTACCTTAAAAATAATACAGCTATATGGATAGACGAATTGGTAATTAGGCAGATTACAGAGCTTTGGAGTAGTTGGAAAGTGTGAAAAGGAACAACTTGAGATGGTTCGGCCATATGGAACGTATGGAAAGCCAGAGAATGACTAAGAGGGTGTACGAGAGCGAGGTGGAGGGACAGAGGGGGAGAGGTAGACCGAATATGAGGTGGAAGGATGGAGTGAGGAACTACATGAACGAAGGCGGTGCTGGTTGGGGGGAGGGGCATCGACTGACTGGGGACAGAGGTGCATGGGGGCGGTTCGTTCGTGGCCACCCCTTCGGGGATCACGGCGTCAGGCAATAGATAGATAGATAGATGGAGTAGTTGTTCTTTTTACGCCCTGTAGAACTAGTGTTTGGTTCGCTATGGTGATTACTCCCTCGGCCTGGTGTCTCACTGTCTCGACCTGAATGGATATCCACATAGGAAGATTGATAGATGGATGAATAGACTGATACTGTACATTAAGGGAGCCCACCTCGCTTTTTTTCTCTTGCTCTCCCTCTCTCTTTGGCTTGTATCCATTCGGCCCCATTCAGCCTACTGTTTTAAGACGTTTACCCCCATCCAGGTGTCAATATTTTCCTGGTGAGCGGTAGTGAGCCAGCATATATATATTTTTGTTTTGACAGCAAGCTAAATTTTTACATTTTTCGATGGAAAAAAATTCCGGCGAAGCCGGATTTCTCCATACAATGCTGGCTTGCTATCGCTCGCCAGGAAGAAATCGACAAATGGATGGGGATAAACATTTTAAAACAGTTGCTTGAATGGGGCCGAATGGATACAAGCCAGGGAAAGAGAGAAAAGGAGAGAAAAAAAAAAAAGGCCGGCGACCCCCCTTAATGGGTAGAAGGACAGATAGAACTTACATTGTCCCAGCGTGGCTTTTGTGAGGCCTTGTAGCACTAGTGTTTGGTTTTGTATGATCACACCTCCCCTGGCATGGTGTCTCACTGTCTCACCCTGGATAGATAGATAAATAGATACATATATCTTATGACCGATTAATGGGTAAAATGGGTAAAAAGACAGATAGGTGGCGCTTGAGAAAGGAGTTGTCCGAGACTGCTAGATGAGACAGTGAGACTGTGGCGATGCGACTCCCAGACATCAAAGCTTCAGCGAGATAATGAGAGACAACCAGGCGCCATAGGTATATGAAGGCAAGACTACAAACGAGACACACATCTGTCTCGTTGCTTCACTCACAATGTGTAATTGTTGTTGTTGTCGTTCCCTAAGCTGCCTGGCCGAACAGCCCCGAGTTTCTAAAGAAGGCCATGGCCAAGGTCGGGTTTTCCGACAGAGCTCTCAAGGAGTGTAGAATGTGTTGGCGTACGTGATTGTGTGAAATGCAATCTTCTAAGATGTGTCCAATGGTATGAGGTGCAGTGTTACATCCCAGGCAGGTGTCGTCGACGGAGACATCCAGTCTCTTCTGATAGCTCAGAAGAGCTGGATGGTGTCCGCATCTCAGCCTGGCCAGGTGGACTCTGTTCTCGTGAGGAAGAGAGGATTCAGAAGGATGGATTTCGGGAGGTCATGCCTGTAGCTGTGTGTTGTCTATGAGTGATTGGATGGAATGGCGAGAGATATGAGTATGGATGTGCTTCTGGAAGCTGGTTTGTGGTGGCAGGGAGGGAGAGAAGACAGTATTTGTGTGTGATACTGTGTGCTGGGTGTTGTTTTGATATTTATTGGTGTCTGTGGGTGTGTTGCCATGTAGTGTAGTGGATAGTGTTGGTTTGTGGAGGCTGCAGCCAGGAATTGAGTGCCTCTTATGTCCAGATGGTTTGACTTTGAGGATTTTGGTTTCTTGATGTAGGTGTAGTAGCTGTGCAGTGATGATTTTTAGGGCTTTATTTTGAATAGTCTGTAAGGTCTTATGAGTTTCAGCTAGGTTAGAAGCGCAGGCAGGGCATGTATATTCCATCACTGATCTTATGTATTGTTTGTAAACTGTGGTGGTGGTTTCCTTGTTGTGTCCAAATTTTGTGTGGGCAAGTGACCTGAGGGCGTTAAGTCTGGGTGTCGGTTTATTTTTCATGTTTGTGGTATGTTGTTTGAATGTCATTAGAGTATCATATGTTACTCCTAGGATTTTGGGTGAGTGTGTGTGTGTTAGGGGTGTGTTGTTTATGGTGAGTTGCGGGGTGTATTTGTGTTCGGCTGTCCAGCTTGTGAGGAGGGTTGCGGTGGATTTGGCTGCGGCTAAATTGAGTCTGTTTGTAGTGCACCAGTCATGTAGTGTGTTGAGATAGGGTTGAAGGAGCTGTGTTGCTGTGTCTGGGTTTTGCTGTGTGCATGTGAGTGTTATGTTGTCTGCATAGGAGGCTACGTTTATTTGGGGTGTATGAGGTGTAGTTATATCATGCATGTACAGATTGAAGAGTGCGGGCGACAGGACCGATCCTTGCGGGACTCCGTTTGGGAAGTTTCTGATGCTAGATGACTGACCTGCAAAAGATACGTGTGCACATCTGCCTGCTAAGAAGTTGGCCAGCCACCTTTTTGTGTTGTTGTGCATGTTTGTGTCCTAGATTTATTTTGTTAGGTTGTGGCGGGGGATGGCATTGAAGGCTTTACTAATGTCGAGTGTGGCAACGTGTAGTAAAACATCCTGGCTTCAACGTATTGAGCGATTGGTTCTATAAGCTATAAGCCTAAGTCCAGAGGTAAAATTGTAACAATAAAAAACAAGTTAATACTTTTGACGCCTTGTTGCACAAGTGTCTGGTTTTGTAAGATTATTTTTCGATTGGCGTAATGTCTAGCATCTTTTTCTGGATGGATAAACAATATAGTTAGGTATAATGGTATATAGCTTGATAGATGAATGGGTAGATGGACTGATAGGCAGGTATAGAGTACTCATGATATTATGGTGTCCCCCTGTAGTACTAGTATCTAGTTTTATAAAATGGCACTTCGATTGGCTTTCTTTGCTTTACTCTGTAGAAAAGGAAGACATATGCATTTAAAATTCAAGTAGTGCAGTGGGAAAATAATATACTAGCAAGTGCTGCTGGTATGTGGATGCTGCAATGCCTAGCACAATCTACAGGTTTTTATGAGAACTGACAGGACCAGGTCAAATAAACAATTTGTGAAGTATTTCCCATTATGTTTTCTTACAGTTACAGTTTCTTACAGTAGATCCTCTGGAAAAAGGCAAACTAGGCCTGTGTATCCAGCTCAGTGCCAGTACTTGTACTGCTGCGGTCGTTCACGGTGTTGGCGGCGGCGGTAGCAGACGCAACATTTTTACTATTCTGTATTTTTGCTTTATAATCAAACTTCAAATCTTGTCTTCCCCATGCTTTATCAAGATTACTTTCAAACTCCCTTATTGATTCGGAATCGACTACATACTGGGGCAGTGCGTTCCACTCATTTACCACTCTTATCACAAAATGAGTTCTTTGCCTTTTCAAGCCTATTTCTTTCTTTGTAAATTTTCTTAGAGTGTCCTCTCGTTCTTGTTACCTCCCGCATCAAGAAGATACCTTCACACACATCCTCATCATACATTCCTGACACTATCTTAAAAGTCTGTATCATATCCCCTCTCTTTCTCCTATATGTTGAAACATAACTAACACAGCTTAGGAGAGGTGGTGGCTGAGATGCTGTCTGAATGTGGTCGCGTGTGCAAGTTTGTGTGGTGTCTGGTTATATTTGGGGGCATTTTAGCGGGACCAGTGATCGTCTCCTGCGTCTCTGACAATGATATGTTGATTAGCTGCTACACCTTAGTTGATATTTCCGCAACCAAACATGCCTATACTTTTTTTAGCTTACATTGTGGTGCCAAGTGACGCGGGTGACGACGGGGTTGGCGTTTATGTGGCACTCAAAGTAAACATCGTCCCCTTCCTTGATGTTCTGAGGGACCAAACTGCTGCCCATCTGGAGGGTTACCACGGGAGGGTCTGGAAGGGACAGAAGTCTCATAAGGGGGGTCACCGTCTTTTTTTGTCTTTCTCTCCTTTTCTCTCTTTCCCTGGCTTGTATCCATTCAGCCCCATTCAGCCAACTGTTTTAAGACGTTTATCCCCATCCAGGTATTGATATCTTCCTGGCGAGCGATAGCGAGCCAGCATTGTATGGAGAAATCCGGCTTCGCCGGATACATTTTTCTATCGAAAAATGTACAAATTTAGTTTGCTGTCAAAACAAAAATATATATATGCTGGCTCGCTACCGCTCGCCAGGAAAATATTGACACCTGGATGGGGGTAAACATTTTAAAACAGTAGGCTGAATGGGGCCGAATGGATACAAGACAGAGCCCGAATAGGGACATCACAACAGAAAACAACGAACACACATAAACAAAATACAAATTCACACACACATCTTATCTAGGTCATCCAGGAGAAGACCCAGAGACCAGCCCTATGAGAGTTCCTTTGTGGAACTCAGTGGTCTGGTTAAGGGGAGATTTCCACTTGAGGGATTATTTTCTTTACCCCTTTCTCTCTCATGTTTAGCCCCATTGCTATTGAGATTTTAAGATGTTCGCCCCATTAGTTTGGCGATTTTAAGAACTTTCGCCCCATTTCTGTCAATTTTAAGACTTTTCGTGCCAATTAGGTGTTGATTTTTTCCTGGCGAGCGAAAGCGAGCCTGTAATTTAAGAGGAACGGCCGGGAAATTTTTCTACCGAAAAATGTACAAATTTATCTTGGAAGGGGGTCAAGGGGGTGTAATTTCAAGCTTGATGGAAGTCTAGGAAACACACTAAAAACCTCCCCTTAACCCGTCGAGCCCCGACTGATTATTAATAAATGTACACCCAGAACCCAGCCGGTTTTGAAAAATTGTTTTTATTCCAGAAACAATAGCGAATGGGTTAGGAATGAAGGGAAAAACCACGAAAAACCGATCAAAAAGCTCAAAAAATGGTCCTACAGAGCCCCCGAAAATGGATTTTACAAGAGTAAAAAATTGAAGGCAATTTCCCCCAAAAACCAGGTTATTGCGCACTCACGCGCACGCACGTGGACTTTGAGAGTTTTCAACCATCGGCACGGTTGCGTGGCATACGTACACAGTTCCCATACAAATCTGAGCCCTCTCGAGTGGCTACACCTGAGGTTACGGTCGGAGCAATTAGGGTGACTCGTCAGACGCGTCGCTGGGGCTGTGCGTTACATACATCGCCGACGCGCCAGATGCGTCGCTGGTGCTGGACGGGTTAAACTAATATAATAAAAAAAAAAAAAAAAAAAAAAAAAAAAAAAAGAAGACCCAGAGACCAGGGTTAAATTACAAATACTCACAATATATGTTGAGCCTTATACTGTCCTCCTTGGGTGAGTGTGGTATGTCAGTGTTGATGGCTCGGCAGGTCAGGTACTTCCCGCTGTCGCTCATCTCGGCGCGGTACTTCAGAATAGAGCTGGTCACGTTGCTGTCTGGAGAGGTCTGGGGGGAAGGTTTTAGGTTAAGGGGAGACGGATTTTTTGTTTTTTTTTTAATTATTCATGTATTTCTATATTTCTTAGTTTTCTCTCTAGACCTCCATCAAGCTTAGAAAAACACCCCGTAGACCCCCCTTGAAGATAAATTTGTACATTTTCCGGTAGAAAAATGTCCTGGCCGAAGGCCGCTTCCTCTAAAAATTTCAGGCTCGCTTTCGCTCGCCAGGAAATAATCGACACCTAAATGGCACAAATGGTCTTAAAATTGACAACGAAATGGGGCGAAAGGTGTTAAAATTGCCAAACTAATGGGCCGAACGTCTTATAATCTCAAAACCAATTGGGACTTAACACGAGGGAGAAAGGGGACCCGAAAAATTACCCATCTCCCCTTAACCTCAACAGTCCATCAGCCTCGTCTTAACAATCAGATCAGGTATGTATGTATGTATGTATGTACAGGTATGTATGTATGTATTCAGGCCCATTCCCCACTTTTCCTAAAAACAAAAATTGGGGGTTGCCGACTCAAGACAGAGCCCGAATAGGGACAACACAACAGAAAACAATGAACACAAAACACAATTAAAATGTAAAACTTGCAAACGAAGCAAACCAAAACTGGGACAAAGACAATATAAAGTCAAAACAACTTATCAATATCGCTATGTGGAAACAACGCTTACTAAAATATTATACAAATTCACACACATCTAGGTCACCCTGGAGAAGACCTAGAGACCAGGGTCACCAAAGGCCAGGTAAGCTGTATTCATTACTGCATTAATTCGATCGTCATACCTCGTCATATTTCGCCTGGTGTTACGAAACGTCTGAGGAGCGACCGACATCTTTACAGGATCAAGGGGCAAATCTATCTATCTATCTATTGCCGGATGCCTTACTCCCCTTACGAGGGTGACCATACACAGAAGGCCACCAAGCGGACCTATTCCCTGTAAGAGGGACAACCCAAGCCAGTTTACTGAAGGACTTACAGGATTGACCACTCAATTTAGGGTCCGTCCGACTCCGAGGCCCTCTATGTATCTTGTTAGCACTAATTTTCTACATTTATATATATACTGCATATTTGTTTGTCTTCTATATTCCATCTTACTCCCTCTCGGGCATAGGCTGAGAGCTTGTATATTCAACTGTTCAACACGGTGGAGAATGCGAGGTCTTGGGAGTGAGATTAGTTAAAATAGAACTTCAGAGGCTATCAACCCTACTGGCTTATTAAGCCAGCACAATGTAAGTCAAGAATAACGTCAGGACTGGAGCCTCTTTGCGAGAACTCCAGTCCCTTGGGAGTGAGACATGTGAAGCTGCAACCGCCTTTTGCCATCTTGCCTTCGCATATATATGGAGCTGCTTCCGTGCTTCACTGTCTCACCCCAAAGACTCGGCCCTCACTCTCAGGAAGCCATTGCCCCACTATAGCATACTGTATTTTGAATATGAGAATATTCATACAGTACTATTTAATCAGGGAACAATGAGGGTATTTTGGGGGGGGCGTTTCGGTGGGCTTTGTGGTAATACTAGGTACAGCACAAATTCCATCCCAAATTCACCCAAGTAATGAACTAGATATTGTTAAACATAACCCTGTATAAGCTTACCGTCATGACAGCATTGGTAAGGTGTGTGGTGCCTCCCCTCCTCCACCAGGTGATGATAGCAGCAGGTCTGGAGCCCCAAGTACGACACAACAACTCGTACTGGCTGCCGGCACTCAAGCTCGATGGAGGACCTACAATTTTCACTTCCACTGGCCGAACTGTTTTGGGAGAAAATTCAGAAGTCATTGGTTACAGTTATTATTAATTAAATTGTTTATCTATATATCTATATACTCAGGCCCAATCCCCACTTTTCCTTTTTTTTTGGGGGGGAGGGGGGGGGGGGGACTCAAAACAGAGCCAGAATAGAGACAACACAAAACACAACACAAAACAATGAACACACACAAACAAAATACAAATTCACACACATCTAGGTAAAAACTTGCAAAATAAACAAATCAAAACTAGGAAAAAGACACTATACAGTACAGGCAAAACTAATCAAAATCGCTATGTGGAAAAAACGCTTAAGCAAAATAAAATTATAAAATAAAAGAACACAATACACTATACTTGTTCCTTACCAATACCTGACATAGATACCAAATTATACATCGTACCTGTACCTACAGTATATCTACCCTTATCAAGTCATAAAAGAGGCCTAACATAAGCTGAATTCATTGCCACCTATCAAATAAAAGTTATATGAACACATCATATTATCTTAATTAGATTATCTATCTATTTATAGATTGCTCAACAGGTAGCGTTCTGAGAGTGAGGGTCCGTGTCTAGGCGGTGAGACAGTGAAGCGCAGAGGCGAAGCAGCTGTGAGTCGTGATTGGGTGCTTCACGTGTCTCACTCCGTAGACTGGAACGAGACCTAACGGGCTTCACCGTGTTGAGCTGTAGAATGTACAGACTCTCAGCCTATACCCAAGAGGGAGTACTGTAGTTGGAATACAGTATATAAAACAAAATAAAAAATAGTACGGTCACGCTAATAAGTCATGTCCCAGCTGTCATTACGTTTGGCTTGCTCTGTGCTGTATTAATGTCTGTCAGATGTTGAATAGGGTAGGTAAGTGTAGGAATATGTTTGTATATTTCACTTGATATGAAGAAATGAAGCTTAGATATTACTGATACCAATTATTGATCAAAACATATTTGGTGCCGAGACATCACTTATTAGCGCGATTGTACGGTCGCGCTAATAAGTCATGTCCCAGCTGTCATTACGTTTGGCTCGCTCTGTGCTGTATTAATGTCTGTCAGATGTTGAATAGGGTGGGTAAGTGTAGGAACATGTTGGTATATTTCACTCGATATGAAGAAATGAAGCTTAGATATTGCTGATACCAATTATTGATCAAAACATACTTGGTGCCGAGACATCACTTATTAGCGCGATTGTACATCTAGTGGATAACATGATCTCCTCTTCATATGACTAGAAACCCTTGAGCCACAATATATCCAGGTGTGTTGCTCCATCTTCAACTTCCCTTTGACTAACTGCTCAGCTTCAACAGAAGACACACTTGTTAAGGTCCATTTCTTTTCTTAGTTTTCACTTGATTAAACACAAAGGTCCGCCCAATCACCACTCTCCAATCAATCCCGAAAAAAGAAGAAGTTTCCTTTTAAAAGCATGTGGAATGTGGAGTGAAATACGCAGTAAACACCCGCTGAAGTTATACGGGAAGTTATACATATGAACACTTCAGATCTGTAAGTCAGGTTATTAATACTCTTCACAATATCCCACAAACATGGTTTTGTTTACATCAATTGGTGTAATTAGTTGTGTAAATGACCCAACAGTCGATTGAGAATACGGAAATGTGGAGTAAACACAACAATAAAATATGCCCACCGCAAGCAGGCAACACTATAAACAGTCAGTTTTATTGTTTGTCTGTATTACGTCAAGTAGGTAAGTCAGTTACAAAGCTTACAATCTCTATATAGGGCAGGTGCCCAACCCCGAAAGGGATTGAAATAGGGGAGCTATCCCCCCGCCTTTGGCGGGGGGATAGCTTCCCTATTTCCGCCTTTGGCGCCTTTGGCGGCTTTGTAGGGCCTTTCCTAGCTGATGCTGAGAGGATTGGGTTCTAGTCATGTGGTGATGGGCTAATCTATCAGAGTGAGAACTGAGCGATCTCTGCCATACCCATAGCTTACTCTGACTGTTCCTTTTACTTATATATTTTCTAGATCTCAAGTGACGGCGTCTCTTCCGTGGATTGACCTCCCAATCTAACAAGAATGGAAGCCAAAGCGTCACATTTTTCCTTTGCCCCTCAACTTTCTCTTAATAAATGCTGAGGGGCACAGGGCCCTGGGTGGGGCTTTGGTTTCCCGGGCGTTTCCGCACCCTCCTCAGCTCCCCGCCATGGAGTGGCTTCGGTTACCCAGGCTTTATTGTGGTAGGGTTCTGTGGGGGCGCTCGGTTATGGCCTTGGCCTTGCTCGGGGCCTTGGGGCTGTTCGGCCAGGCAGTCTGGGGAACAATAACAACAATCTCTATATCCTTGAATGGATTAAATGGGAACCGTAAGCCAAAGATGAAAGAACCTGCGGGGATATGAATACCAGTCTATTAATGTAAGGCAAGGGCTCAAGGAACGGAACTACGAGAAACAAAATTAGGAAAAGGCATAAAATGCATCAACAACTCACAAGAAACGAAGGTACACCTACACACAGGAATTGGTATATATTTAGTGACTATGTAGGCTATGCAAATAAACATAGTGTGACAGACTTACAAGAATATTTTGCTATAAAGTTTACAAAGTTTACAAGTTTAAAGACCGCTTTGTCCACAGAGAATGTGGTTACAGTCTCACGTCCTAAATGTCAAGGGCTGCCTGTTGTCAAGTTCTTTATTTTGAGATCGGACCGGAGTACCCGAGCCCACGTCATTCTAGGTCCACCCCTACGCGCAGCTCCCCCCACGTTCACAGTCCGGCATTTCTTCACCCAGTTCTGATCATCCATTCTCTCCACATATCCAAACCAACCAAGTCACACTCCTAAGTCCTAATGCCTAGACGCCTTCTCAATTCCTCGCTCGATACCCTGTCCCTAAGATTAACCCCACACATCCATCTCACCATTTTCTTCTCATTCCGTTCCATTCTATTGATATCCTCCGCTTTAACCGGCCACGTCTCCGAGGCATAGGTCATCGCGCTCCTAACACACTAGGTATACACCTTCCCTTTAACCCCTTCTTTACCGAAGCCATCCTTTTAACTTTATTTTGGCTACTATTAGACGATTATATTCAGTTTAAAGAGGGCCTCCAGCACTAAAAAGGCTTCAAATCATCTCGCATAACCATTTTTACTACCACTGATCCTTCTTAAACTGTACAAAATCGTCTAAATGTAGCTATAATAAAATAAAAAACACGTCGCCGGTACAGAAGGGGTTAAGGTGGGGTGCATGAGAAACTAGACTTCTAATTCAATCAGACGTCCTAGCATGCATATCACGTTTGCACCCAGTTGGGGAACACCTCGACGACGTATACAGACTATTAACACACATACCAAAGCCACTCCAACAGCTTCCTCTATCTACAACACCCCTTCTCTGCTATATACACTCTCCCAGCCGTATGGTCCTAGTGTACTGTCTGAAGGTGTTAATGGGTTTCGAAATGCAAGACCATTTTCCCTGCAAACAGAAAATCAGAGTGTAGGCCTATACAAATTCAAGTATGCAGCTGTACATGGTAAAAGGAAACATGCAAGAAATTGGTTATAGGCCTCACAGTTCATGTCCAGCGTGGCGGAGACAGCGAGTGGCGGGGACCCGTTGTAGTTGAAGGTGCGACACTCTAACATGGCGTGGAGGCGACGTCTGGATAGCTCTGGGATGGTGAGGCTCCCTGACAATACTCCACCACCTTCCTCCTCCACCTCTGTCACCATCAGTTCTCCATTCACCACCCACTGGATAGTCGGGGCAGGACGACCTGTAGATATACAAAATATACATTAATGCTTGAGCCATACAGAATGCTTCTAACACTTTCAATAGTAGCGTATATCTTTCAGTTTAGGCAAGTTTGTGGTAGTTATGGGTTCATTTAGATAGACAACTCATTTGATTGCGTGAGAGCCATCCAAAGTGAGTTAAATTGTCTAATGCTAGTCAGAATAAAGGAAGAAGGCGCCCTAGAACACTGAAAGAGTTAAGCTGAGCAAGCACAAGGTGGGCTGAATTGGGAGAATATACACAGTGTTCTATAAGTGATTTTCGGTTAAGTCGTAACCCCCTTGCGACAGTGTTAGTCATATGAGCTCTTCAAATATTGTTCAAGACTGAGGGCCACTTTATACATACATCAGTTTCTAATTTTAATTAAACCGAAGGCAGCACTAATCTCAATTTGCTCAGTACGTGCGTCATGAACTTTGTGAAGATGTACTTCACTGTGGTACCGGTAACCACATCAACAAGTTAGTTATGGTAGACAATTGGTCAGCTGAAGAAGCACGGCACTAGTTTCCAATTGTTTCCTATAACCAGATTTATTTACATATACAGTATATATATATATATAAATATATACATACAGTGTGTATATATATATATATATATATATATATTATATATATAATTTTTTTTTGGGGGGGGGGGGGGAGAGGGGGGGGATTAGTTGATTTTGCTCAAGCCACAGCCGATTAGGTTTAGATCGCAGGTACATTTATGAGCAACCTTTTGTGATGGTCAAATACAATCATCTCTTCACAGGAGATGTATCAGACGGCTGTCATAAAGTCTATAACTCGGAACTCTTCCCTTAGCTACAGAAAAACTGCCCAAAATGATCTATGAATTAAGAAATTCTTACAAATTGTCTTTACCTCCTTTTACTCTGCATATGAGTTGTAGTTTCTGATCCTCGTTATAAGGTCCTATGATGGCTGCTCCCGACTGTCCCACCATTAGGCTGTTCGTCCAGTTGTAGATCTCAGGAGGCTGGGGAGGAACTGTTGAATGGAAAATTGGTTCACAGATATCTGTGTGGTAGCGTATGGCGTTGAATTAAGGGAGTAGTGATTGTTTTTTGGTCTATATATTTATATATTAATTTATTTTTGAGTTTCCTCGCTAGACCTCCATCAAGATTAAAAAAACACCCTCTAGACCCCCTTTCAAGATAAATATGTAAATTTTTCGGTAGAAAAATGTCCCGGCCAAAGGACGATTCCTTGTAAAAGTAGAGGTAGCAAGGTAAAATACATTTAGAAGGTGGATCACGCAAAAAAAATATTGTCAATTGACCACTTGCGAGTTTCCGGCTATAAGGAAGTTGGAGCTATAAAAATTGATATAAAATAGAAATACAATACTAATGTAAGTTGCTGAAGGATAATAGGTATGTTGTATTTGGTTTTATTTGTTTATGAATGTACTATGACAATATTTTAGCTGGTATTTTTGGTAAATATCGATGTCTACAGCTCCTACTTCCTTAACTCGTAAAGTGCGCAGCCCCGGTAGTACACACCATACCCCTGTGCGTAGGTATTCTGATTAATTCCTCACTAAAATTGTTAATTTACCATAAATATAATTAATACTTATCCATATTCGCCTATTTTATGTTCAATATGAAGATAGTAACATGTAACAACAATAAAATAAGTGGGAATAGTGTTTGGATGGTCAAAATTGCGAATTATTACCGAGCGGTTCATTCATCAAATGTGAGCCAGCCGGCTGTACACCCTCTCCTCTCGAGGGCTGAAGCCTTACTGACTTACTCCCTCACACTCTCCCAGTCTCTCCCTTACGCTACACACTCGCTAGTCACATGACAACACCATGGATCCGGCCTGGAGATGGTGACTCGAAAATATACAAATGAATAAGGGAATAACAGAGAAAATAGGTAATAATTGAAGGGGGAGGAGGGGACTTTGACACATGTGAAGGAGTGATTGGAGGTATGGAGGGGAATTATCTCACTTAACACAATTTTGTTTTCTTAAGTGCCACTGGGGTGTTTTAAATGTTTTTTTTTTTAGGCCTAGGATCTTAAGAGTCTCCCCGCAGTCGCCCAGTAAAACCTCTTAACCTCTCCGCTGCGTAGGTGGGGTATTGGCCACCCCTCCCTGTGCGGAGGTATTTAGACTGTTTCCTAAACTCAAATCGTCATCGTACCATATATATCATTAATACTTATCCATATCCTTCATCCAAAAAAATGCAAGTACATGCGGATTGGGACCAGCAAGATAGACAAGGTAGGATACAGTATGTATGAAGCGATGGAGGAAGTGAATGCAGAAAAGGATATAGGAGTAGTGATAGACAATAAGTTAAATTTCTCAGAACATTTAGCGGAAAAGATAAACAAAGCCAATAGAATTGTAGGGCTGATAAGGAGGACATTTGTGTCACTTGATGAAGAAATCTTCAGGAATCTCTATACAGCGCTGGTTAGGCCGCACCTGGAATATGCGAACCAGGTGTGGGCTCCATATATGGTAAAGGATATAAAAGTAGTGGAGAAAGTGCAGAGGAGAGCTAGCAAGCTGGTACCAACGTTGAAGAACGCGGGCTATGAGCAGAGGTTGAGGACACTGGGGCTTCCGACACTGGCATATAGGAGAAAGAGAGGGGATATGATAGAGACTTTTAAGATAGTGTCAGGAAAGTACGATGAGGATGTGTGTGAAGGTATCTTCTTGATGCGGGAGGGAACAAGAACGAGAGGACACTCTAAGAAAATTTACAAAGAAAGAAATAGGCTTGAGAAGGCAAAGAACTCATTTTGTGATAGAGTGGTAAATGAGTGGAACGCACTGCCCCAGTATGTAGTCGATTCCGAATCAATAAGGGAGTTTGAAAGTAATCTTGATAAAGCATGGGGAAGACAAGATTTGAAGTTTGATTATAAAACAAAAATACAGAATAGTAAAAATGTTGCGTCTGCTACCGCCGCCGCCAACACCGTGAACGACCGCAGCAGTGCAAGTACTGGTACTGAGCTGGATACACAGGCATAGTTTGCCTTTTTCCAGAGGATCTACTGTAAGAAACTGTAAGAATATGCGCCTATTTTACGTTGATTATAAAGGTATTAACCTGTTACAGCAATAAAACATGTGGAAACAGCGTTTGGATGGTCAAAATCGGCGATAGAGACCGGGAGTTACATAACTTATGGCTGAGGCAGCCTGCCAGCCAGCCAGCCGTCACGAAGGCTGGAGAGCCACTGTTGCGTAGTAGTCTCTCACTCGCTCTTTCCCACGCTTGGTAACACAGATGACCACGCCCTGCTAGCAACTCGCTAACGTTAGCACGAAAATATACCTAAGAATAAGGGAATAACAGGGAGAATAGGTGATAATCGAAGGGGGGTGGGGGGTGAAGGGTGGAAGGAGGGGATGTGGAGGAGTGACATTTGGCATGGCCAAGGGGCGATAACAAAAACAAAAATTATACTGGGCTGATTTAAATGTTTTTTTTTTAGGCCTTGGATTATATGAGGAGTTCCTCAGCGGTAAAACTCTTATAAGGAGATCCGCACTTGCTGGTTTAAGAGTCTCCCCGCAGCTGCCGGGTTAAAGAACGAAACTCGCAAGTAGTTAATTACCGATGTCAAAAATATTTCCGGAAACTGAACGGAAGCAGGTATATTTTAGTTAAAGTTAAAGTTGAGGGGTGGACGGTTGATTTATAAGACTAATTTGTATATAACTGCTGCATACGAAACTAAACGGTGATTCAATAAAACTACCTGTATTTCCATACGTAAAATCATGGAGTGTGTACGAACGCATGTGGGCAACTGCACAATTTATCACGTTATACAAATCTCAGGGCAATGTATAGTCTATTTTTTTCCAGCTGAGCCTAAATTGTCATGTGTCTATCTTTGTTACTCGGCTATAAGGTAGATTTTGTAGCGAAAGATGGTGTTAATTATGAAAACTTGGCATTAATATGACACACAGCCATAGTAGTTTCATGTATCTCCATTAAGTATCGAGAAATCAGCTAATAAGAGATTCAATTTACGATCAGCTGGAAAAAAATAGAGTGTTATATGTGCCAAATATTATGATTAAAATCGTCCTATGACTACCAGAACAGAATACAGTACATAAAGGCATGCTTCTTTGAAAGGCATGCTTCTTTGAAAGATACTTGATGTATGTATGTATGTATGTACTGTATATACCCAGGTCTTTTTTTTATTTATTTTTTTAAATGAGGGTGGCCGACTCGAGACAGAACCCGAATAGGGACATCACAACACATCAGAAAAACAAAACACAACATAAAATCGCACACACATACTTGATAATGTATAGAAATTTATCTTGAAAGGGGGGGGGGGATGTTTTTCTAAGCTTGATGGAGGTCTAGTGAGGAAACTAAAAAAATAATTAATAAATAAATATATAGACCAAAAAACCAGTACTATTCCCTTAATTCAACGACATACGCTACCACACAGAAGCAGCATCTATCTCTCTCTCTCGCTCTCTGGGAATTGGCAAAATTGTCGAAAAACGTCTTACTGGAATGGCTACACGGGACAGGAGGGGCAAAGGCAATTGATCCTTTTTTTTTGGGGGGGGGGGGGGGGCGGTCTGCTCAAGTATTTTCCATTACACACTATCTGACTCAACGTCTCGTGGGTTTTATATGATTTTGATGACTTATTACTGAGGATTTTTCTTGGTTATGTAAATGTTGTGCAATATATTAATCAACATAGTTCTTAACCCCTTAAGGACGGGGCCGTTTGTTGACATAACCTAGCTGCCAGGCGGGTATATTTACCGAAAACGAGCTTCATTCCATGCATAAACAAGAGCCAGAGCGTAATACAATTATGTATCCGTGAAAGGGCGATAATAGAGCTTTCCAATGACACCTGAATCATCCTTGTACAACCACGGGTTATCCTGTAGCGATCGCGCAACCGGAGGTGAAAATACCCTAAATAAGGTAATTTCCTCAGTTTTTTCCTTATCTTGCGAGGCGGCGGTGGTCCCAGACACGGCCCAGTGGTGGTGACGAGCAGTCAGAGCTCGCCTATCGTCCTCTCAATGCGCGGACTCTCTCTCAGAGCCCCTAATGTGCTTAGAATGCCGCCCGTCATATGACGGGTACCGAAGGATAGTCCATTTATCTCTCGCCCGTCATATGACGGTCACCGCAGCTTGAGTGTTAACACCCATAGCTCTTAAAATAAAATTAATGATAGCATGCGATCCCCCCAGGATTCGAATCCAGGATACCACATACAGAATTTACAGACTCTAAACAATACATCATCATGGCAGTTAAAGGATAGCACATGACCACTATTAACCTCTTAATTGTGCAGCTATGGTATTTAAATGTGCCCGCGGTGCGAAGGTATTCTGATTCATTCCTCACTAAAATCGTTAATTTACCATATATATAATTAATACTTATCCATATGCGCCTATTTTACTTTTAATATGAACATATGAACATAGGAAAACAATAAAACAATTGGTAACAGCAATTGGCTGGTGAAAATTGTATATTTTAGCCCCGCAGTCGTAATCTGGCCTTGAGCAGTGAGAGACTTACATCCTCACTCTCTCGTGTGTTGCGTGGGACTGAGACCAGGGGAGCTTTCAGACTGGCTTGGAGGGTCGAAGCTACACTCCTCCACCCTCCTTCCCACGAAAATATTCGATAATTATCGGGAATAATAGAGAAATTACATGATATTGAGGAGGGGGAAAAAAGGGTGGGGGGGGGGGGGGAACATTTATAGGAGTGGTAGCATATCTCACCTAAACACAAATTCATTTTTGTTTGAGTGCCACTGGGGTGTTTTAAATGTTTTTTTTTAGGCCTAGGATATTAGGGTCTTCCCGCAGCCGCCCAATAGGACCTCTTAAGAGTCTTCCCGCAGCCGCCCAGTAGGACCTCTTAACCCGGGAACTGCTGGGAGACTCTTAAGAGTTCCCCCGGCGGACTGCGGGGAGACTCTTATGAGTGAGTGAAAAAAAAAATCAACTTTTGACATCGGAAAAAAAAAAAAAAAAAAATTTGGCCCCTGGGCCATGCAAAATTTCAGTCCTCTACCTCCCCTCCTTCCCCACTTTCCTCCTCTCCTTCAGTTATCACCTATTTTCCCTGTTATTCCCTTATTCTGAGGTATATTTTCGTGCTAACATTAGCGAGTTGCAAGCAGGGTGTTGTCATCACTGATGGCAAGCGAGTGCAAGAGAGAGAGAGAGAATATCGATCGACTGTGTCTCAGTGGCCTTGGGGGAAATTGGCGGGAAAGCAGTTTGCCTCACCCATACATTATACAACTCGCGGGCTATATCTCCGATTTTGACCATCCAAACGCTGTTTTCACTCGTTTTATTGTTGTTTCAGGTTAATACCTTTATAATCAACCCATAATAGGCGCATATGGATAAGTATTAATGCTATTAATGGCACAATGAATATTTTAGTGACGGAAACACCTCAAATACGTCAGCACAGGGGGACGTTTCCAATTACCCCCATGCGCACTTCAGAGGTTAAGGGGAGGTCTCCACTTGAGGGATTGTTTTCTTGACCCCTTTCTCCCTCATATTTAGCCCCATTGCTTTTGATATTATAAAACGTTTGCCCCATTAGTTTAGCGATTTTAAGAACTTTCACCCCATATTAAGACCTTTCGTGCAATTCAGGTGTCTATTTTATCCTGGCGAGCGATAGCGAGCCTGTAATTTAAGAGGAATCGGCCTTCGGCCGAGACATTTTTCTACCGAAAAATTTATAAATTTATCCTGAAAGGGACTCGAGGGGGTGTAATTTTAAGGTTGATGGAGGTCTAGGAACAAACTAAATACCTCCCCTTAACCTCTGAAGTGCGCATGGGGGTATTTTGGGGGATTTTTTTTTACAAATGTACCGTAAGGGGTGTTTTCTTAAGCTTGATGGAGGTCTAGCGAGAAAACTAAGAAATAAAACAATACTTGAATTAATAGAAGAAAAAAAAGCTCCGTCTCCCCTTAGCCTGCTAAGCGCGAGCTGTATGTAGTGGACACCCTACCGTCAGGCGACGATACTAGGCTTCATTCTCGCCTAAAATCGTAATTTTACGATAAATATCGTTATTACTTATTCATATGCGCCTATTTTACGTTTAATATGAAGATAGTAACATGTAACAACAATAAAACAAGTGGGAATAGTGTTTTGGGGGTGAAAATCGCGAATTATTGCCGACCGTTCAGTCATGAAATGTCAGGCGGACGCGACGTATATCCTCCCTCTCCCAAGCCTAGAGGCAGACTGAGCTCTCTCTCACAACACGCAGTAGCTAAGCCTAGCACCACGCCTTAGAACCGGATTGGAGATGTTGGCGCAGTAAATAAACCGATAAACAAGGGAATAAGAGGAAAAATAGGTGATAATTGAAGGGGGGGGGGGGAAAGGAGGGGGTTTTGACACATGTGGAGGAGTGATAGAGGGTATGGAGGGGAATTATCTCACTTAATGACCTATTCCTTTATTTTAAGTGCTAGTGGGGCATTTTAAAAGGTTTTTTTTTAGGCCTTATCTCTTAATAGGATCGTCACCTTTGCCCACCAATACCTCTTAAGAGTGTTCTCGCCGTTTCCGGGTTAACAGTACCGGGTATAGATACCAGTCTATGTTTGAAGCGTTTTGGTCATCAAAGATGCTTACCTTTCCTTTAATTATTTGTACCTGTAATGATTTTATCATATTTAGGTGAATTTATGGAAATAGAAGGGTTAATTATGCTAGGTAGGTATTACCCACTTGACTCCAACAGGTCCTTCATTGGCTAAATTTTAGTCTAATGATAGCCCGAATAATATGAAAACTATAAACTAACTTTGGTGTACTTACTTATGACGGTAAAGTTAACGATGGTGTTCTTGGTGGGAGAAAGGAGGTAGTCGACCCTACACCGGTACCTGCCCTGGTCTCTTTCCTTGACCGGGAACAGGTCCAGGTGTGCACTGGAGACTTGTGGACTGTTCCAGTTGGTTCCAGGCATCAGCTGGAATGTGGCTCGCTGGTCCAGACTCGCTGCGTCCCACCAGTGATTCCCTTCACCTATGCTCACCCCTCTCGAATCCCAACTGTAAAAAAAAACATACTACTAATATAATGAAACAAAAAAGATCTATCTATCTATACACGCAGGACCAATCCCAACTTTTCCTTTTTTTTTTTTGGGGGGGGGGGGGGGCAATAATTGGCAAGAATAAGTGCGGGCGTACCGCCAGCCTTGTTTACACTACGTGTAGTGGCGTCGGACCTTTCCCATCATGTTCCCGTCTATTTTGACTGCCTTTGGATATAAAAATACATTAGCCTAACCAAACAACCTAACCTAACCTAACCTAGTATTCATGTAGTAATGACAGGGGGCAAATAGCAGAAAATATAGCGTCGAAATGGACAGGAACGTAACTGCGAGCGCACATGACAACCGTACACCCGGAAACTACATCCTTCCCCATAATTTTTTCCGGTCACACTGGTCCTATTATGGACATAAAAAAACTCGATCAAAATGCTATATATCTTCAAACCTATACATGCATGCCTGCTTGATCATAATTGTGTGCTCATAGTCTCACTCTCGACCCCCTCGAGAACAACGCATTGATCCCGATTGGTCAAGAAAGTCCAGTGAAGAAGTGGTCCTCGGATGCCATAATAATCTAACTTGGCTAACAGTCTTTGGTTGGGGACTTTGTCGAAGGCTTTGGCAAAGTCTAGTACTATAGCGTCTACTTGTCGAATTTTGTGGTCGTTAAGGGTTTGGGAAACGTCATGTGTGGTGACAAGTAGTTTTGTCTCGCATGACCGTTTGCCGTGCGTCAGTCAGTATGTTTTGCCTATCTAAGTGGTCCATTAAATGTAGGTGGATGATATCTTCTTAAATTTTTGCAAGGAACTGAGGTAATCGAAACAGGTCTATAGTTAAAAGGGAGGGTTCTGTCTCCGGATTTGAAAATAGGTGTCACATTTGCCAATAACCAGTCATGGGGAAGTTCTCCAGTGTCAATGGTCTGTGAGAATATAACCTGCAGGATAGGGGCAAGAATGGCAGCATTCGCCTTGAGTATCCTGCAGGGTATATTGTCTGATCCAGTTGCTTTGTCTTCATCTACCTCAGATAAAAGTTTCTTGATTCCACGGGTATGTATAGTCAGTGGAGGTATAGGTGGGTATGGTGATGGTGACAGTTCCGGCAAGTCTGCTTGCTCTTGTGTAAAAACTGAGTGGAACTGCTTTGTCCTGTGGAAGTGTGACCAGAGAACTGTTATGTAATAATGTTGTTATATCAGCCGAGTCTTGTTTGCGTACTTTGAAGAAGATATAGAATTTGTTGTGGTTTTGCATGTTGTTTGTGAGGAAAGTGGTTGTGTAGTTACTTTCTGCTTGTGTGATTTATCTTTGTAATGTTTTTTGCGTGTTTGTGTAGTGTTCCCAGTGTTCTGTATCATTGTAACATTTAGGTGTCTTGTATGCTTTTATCTTGTTTCAATGTAGTTTTCGTAACTGTCTATTGAACCATGGTGGTTCCGTGTAACTGTCTTCTTGGGCATGTGCTTGTTCATTGTGTCATGTATAACAGTCTCGAAGTCTGGTCCAATTTAGCTCAACAGGATTGGCCATGGGGTTGTTGAGGAATACTTCTCTAAAGTCAGTTAAGTCTACCGAGATGGCTCCCATGTTTGCTCTGTTGTATAGGTAGATTATCCTGGGTAATTGTTTCTGGATGTTTGGTTTTATGTTTGCGTTTACAAGTATCTTGTCGTGGTCACTAAGCCCTAGTATAACCCATGTTTGTGTAATAAAAGAGTAGTGTTGTTAGTAAGGAACAAATCTAATATTTTGGATGTGACCCCGTGTCTTATGCTAGGGTTGTTTCTTATTGCGCTAATTTGTGTACATGTAGGTTCAAGTACTGTTTGTGCGAGTGAATGGGTGTTGATTATGTCAATGAATTTTTCATGTAATGAACGCCTGTCAGTCTGTGGTAGTATTATGTCGCTTACATGGGCACCATTCTCTGTTGTAGTTTAAGCTGTCCAGTTAACCCTCTCAGTTTTGAGAAAGGATTTTAAGTTTCCATGGATATGTGACACACGGTCTGGGGCTGCTAACGGTTTTTCATTGTTCCCGATCACCCAGCTAGGAATCTTTGCCAGATACCTCCACATATGGACTAGTAGACCATATATATGGAGTCCTAAATGGCATAGCGTTTTTCGTGTGGTTTTACCAAATTTCGTGCAGGGCTTAAGGATGCTATGGCGTCCGTACGTGCGCCAGGGCAAAAGTAGCTCAGGACACCATACGTGCGCGACAGGGTTAATGTCCGGTAAGTTGAAGTCTCCAGCCAGCCATATGTTCTTGGAGGGATCAATTTTAGATAGAGATTCGTCAAGGGACTGCAGGTAATCTACGTTAGTGTTTAAGGGCCGGTAAAATGAACCTATATAAAGTGTCCTGCAGCCCTGTATCTGTGTCTTAATCCATACATTTTTTATCTCTGCGATAAGTTCGGTGGCTGGTGTTACTACTAGTACCGGCTTCATCACTAGATGACTCCACCGTGGTCTCCGTTCTGTCTGTCTATTCTATGTAAGGTCATAGTATAGGGACTGTGTCAGGAAGACTTCACTGTCCGAAATGTCAGAGTTGAGCCAAGTCTCTGTCCCTATAACAATGTCAGGGTCATAAGTCTCAAGGGTGTGGTGAAAAGCGGCTCTTTTGTTAATGATGCTGCGGAAGTTGATGATGAGGGTTCTGAGGGTGGAAGGCTCCCAGTTAGGGGAGTTTTCGGAGGTGGTTGTGGTAGAGAGAGGGCTAAGGGTAATTAAGGAGTTGAGTGGTGCTATGGGGGTTATAGATAAATGAAGCTTGAAGGTAGGATGGTATGGTGTGGAATGACATAGTTGCTGATGCGTCAGGGAGGTCGAGTCATGCAGTCTGTTGTGTGTAGGGAAGGAATACTCAAGGTCTTGAATATATCTAGGGATGGTGTTAGCTAGAGATGGGGTGGTGTGGTATTGTTGGTTGCAGAGGGGAAGGTGTAAATTCAGGGAAGGAAAATCTATTTGAAGTGGGTATCGGATTTAATGAAAGGGAGAAACCATAATTTGGGGCTCCACGCCAGACTTTGGCCAACCAGCCCGTTGAACGCCGCCGTGAAGCCCCCGACACAGCTGATATGATACCATCCCTGGTGAACGGAAGCATCACAGCAGCGATCGCACTGGATGACCCGTTGCCTCCACTTTACTTCACGCCGACAGACTTGGCATGAGAACTTGGGGGCACATGGGCCGGGGTTGACCAAAGCCCCAGTGTCACCACACACAAGAAGTAACAACATTTGGCCTCGAAAATTCAACTGCTCATTAAATTTAGTCCTGGTTGGCCCGAAGCTACTCACCGTTTGAGAAGTAACCATGCCAGCGATAGCCCATGATCATCATAATCTTCAAAGGGTTGAGCTTTCATTCTAGCGTTGTAGATTATTTTATTAAGTTAAGGAAGAGTCTGTGGGAGTCAGAGGGTTAATTGAGGTAGCTGTTACCCCTTCGATTCCTACAGATCCTTCTTAAACTAAGTAAAATAATGTAATCGCTAAAATATTATATAAAAATAACCCATGGTACTAACAGAAGATTACAGAGAGGAGAAACACATGAAAATATATTTATTAATAGGGGAGGTGTGGTGGAGTGGTCTTGCCACTGGCCTGGTAATCCAAAGATCCCGGGTTCAAATCCCGATGTATCAATGGGAAGATATTATTGGCATGGAATTTGTGCTGTACCTGGTATCAGTGCATTACCACAAGCCCACCGAAACGTCAAAAAAATACCCTCATTGTTCCCTGATTAAATAGCACTGTATGAATATTCCCATATTCAAAATATGCTATAGGGGTGCAATGCCTGGTGAGTTATCTGCTCAACAGGTGGCGTTGTGTGTGTGTAAGTGTGAGAGTCCGAGTGTAGGGGGTGAGACAGTGAAGCACGGGAACGAGGTGGCTTCAGAGATGGGGTCGTTTCGGGCCATGAGTGAGCACCGTGCCTCATGTGAAGGCAAGATGGCAGGTGCTCGTTGTACTCTACGTGCTTCACATGTCTCACTCCCTAGACTGGAACAAGACCTCACGGGCTTCACTGTTCATTGTAAATCGGTGAATGTTAAGGCTCTCAGCCTATGCCCGAGAGGAAGTAAGTTGGAATATAGGAAAAAAAAAAAAAAAAAAATTAATGTTCACCTATTTATTTATAGTTATTTTATTGGTGTTAAATATTCCTGACAAGATCATAATAGTATGTGTGGCGGCACTTATGATACTTATACCTGAGATAAAAGTATTCTGACATATGGTTATGGAAAAAGCTCCTCTTGTGATATTTAGCATAACGATTGTAATAGACGAAAGCGTTAGCGTAGTCAGCGAGTAAATAGTAATGGTAATAACGCCCATAGTTATAGTCGGAGTAATCATAATATCGGAAATAGTCCCAATAGTGATGATAATACATTTGATAAAACTCGTTAAACTGATCAAAGGAGTAATGGCATAGATACTCATAATTCTCCTTACGGATTTTGGGCGAAAGAGAATCAGTATCTATTGGATCCAAATCTGCGTATTTTGGATCGATGTACTTAATTCCAGAAAAATCCAATGTTCTTACCAGTTTGTCATAGTCCAAAGCGTCCAATTTTACCGCCATTTTGCTATACTCTGAGGCATCCGAATTACATTCCTCTGAACTTGGAACCTTTATTCTGGACGCCCTGGAATGTGACGACCGAGAGGACGCACAATCATCTTCCGGGAAAGATGTCTTATGGGTCTCTCCTGAAGAGTCCACAATGGCACCCATATAACTTGAAGAATCCACATAGCCACCCGTATCGCTATGCCCCAAAGTACCATAGGGTGAGGAATCCACAGTGGCGTTGGATTCACCATAGACTGAGGAATCCACAGTGGGGTTGAATTCGCCATAGACTGAGGAATCCACAGTGGGGTTGGATTCACCATAGATCGAGGAATGCATAGTGGGGTTGGATTCACCATAGACTGAGGAATCCACAGTGGGGTTGGATTCACCATAGACTGAGGAATCCACAGTGGGGTTGGATTCACCATAGACTGAGGAATCCACAGTGGGGTTGGATTTACCATAGACTGAGGAATCCACAGTGGGGTTGGATTCACCATAGACTGAGGAATCCACAGTGGGGTTGGATTCACCATAGACTGAGGAATCCACAGTGGGGTTGGATTCACCATAGGGTGAGGAATCCACAGTTGGGTTGGATTCACCATAGACTGAGGAATACACAGTGGGGTTGGATTCACCATAGACTGAGGAATCCACAGTGGGGTTGGATTCACCATAGACTGAGGAATCCACAGTGGGGTTGGATTCACCATAGACTGAGGAATCCACAGTGGGGTTGGATTCACCATAGACTGAGGAATCCACAGTGGGGTTGGATTCACCATAGGGTGAGGAATCCACAGTTGGGTTGGATTCACCATAGACTGAGGAATACACAGTGGGGTTGGATTCACCATAGACTGAGGAATCCACAGTGGGGTTGGATTCACCATAGACTGAGGAATCCACAGTGGGGTTGGATTCACCATAGGGTGAGGAATCCACAGTTGGGTTGGATTCATCATAGACTGAGGAATCCACAGTGGGGTTTGAATCAGAGTGGACAGATGAATTCACAGGGGTATTATTAGAATACAAAGAGATTACATCAGCAAATGAACTATAGCTAATATTTGAATTATCCAATGTAGTGTTGGATTTACTGGAGGATTCCAATACGGCGGAATAGCTACTGTACGATGACGAACTGACATTCTCAGTCTTAGAATTCCAGGCACCCATCTCTTAAAAATAATAAATTAATAAATATTAAAGTATACAGGTATGCACAATAAATTACCAATACCGTTGCACAGAGCGAAAATGGTTAATCACTGTATTATGCACAAGTATAATGTAGGCTTGCACAGAGCTTACTATTGAACCGTTCACTTTGTCCACGTCTGACACTAATGAAGTTCCGTATTCAAGTACTGTATTTATAGCCAGCTAAGAAGTCAAAATGTTAAGATCATAGAAATATTAGTTTTTGACTTTTAATTCTCAACGCATAATGATGGTTGAAGACATAAAATACTGGTAATGATGTTTTATAGTTGTAATCAATATAACACGTGGAGTTTATATAAAGAATATATAAATAACACCGAAGATTTGAACATATTTATTTAGTTAGTCATAAAAAAAACATCCATTTTCTCTTAAAGTCAATTAAAGAAAATTTATATTATTAGGGTAACTATTATATATTATCTAGAGTTCCACACCCCCATTCTTTCACATGTATACCTTTTCATTTGGTCTCCGTCATTCCGCATTAATCCAACCTGGCATTCCCTAGTATTTTCAGAAGCTCTCTCTCGTGCTACCATTCATGCCTCTCACATTCCAAGTCTCTCTCTCTTCATTGCAGTGTTGCATCTATCTCGCTATTCTAATAGTCAGTGTACCTCAGAGCTCTCTCAATGTAAACCACCTCTTCTATGTAGGGTATGTAGCACCTATCTTTCAACACAATCCCACCTCTACTCTGTGCAACTCTCCAACCCAAGAGTGAAACGATACTCCCAATCTTTCTTTTATTCAACAGCTAAGCTCATCCTATGGTGATGAATTCAGTAATAATGACCATCGTATGATCACTTTCCATTTAAAATTCAATGGCAACGAATTCAATACCAGCAAAGAGAAGGTCCCAAGAGAGCAAACTTCCGTAAACTTAGAGCAATACTCAAGGAAATCGACTGGAGTTCTATTATTAACAATGATCTAAACCAATCATGGAGATTTTTCACCTCCACTTATTCGAATGCAGTACATGAGTGTATAGGCCTACCATTAAAAAACCCGAAGATCACTACATAATAATAGGTCACATTGGGCTCAAATCTGACAAATGTGTTGCAATGCGGATAAATGTAAAGTAGGCTACTCCATATCGGAAACTGAAATGAGAAAGCAAACTATTCAATGAATGGCACCCAGCTTAAGAGTGTAGACAGATAAACTGATTTGGGAGTAACAATACCGAGTAACCTAAAGCCGAGTCAACAATGTTCAGTAGTTGTTAAGATGTCAAACAAAATAATTGGCGTTATAGGCAGGTCATTTAAGCATAAATCCAAAGATGTAATCCTAACTCTTAACAATTCCTTAGTCTGCCCTCTCCTGGAATATTGCGTTCAATCCTGGTGCCCTTACTACCAAAAAGATACAGACAAGCTAGAACGAGTTCAACGTAGAGTTACCAAAATGATACCTTGCCTAAAAAACAAACCATACAAGGAGCGTCCCAGATGGGACGTGACGTCCCACTTCGTCCACTTATACCAGGTTCCTATTTATACTGCTAGGTGAACAGAAGCTACACCGTTAGGAGACTTGCCCAAATGTCTCTTCCCAGCCCGGGTCTCGAACCCGGGACCTTCTGGTTGTGAGCCAGACGCGCTATCAGTTACGCCACGGGGAGGTGTGTGTGTGTGTACTAACCTGTATATAGTGGTATCAGTATGACCACGGTACCACAGGATCAGTAACACCCTATCATCAGTGTGTGTGTGTGTGTGTGTGTACTAACCTGTATATAGGGGTATCAGTATGACCACGGTACCACAGGATCAGTAACACCCTATCATCAGCATGTTTGGAGGAGACATCACAAGGCAGGCTGGCCCGCTTGTTCACCACGGCCAGGGTTGAAGTGTACACGGCTACAAAAAGAAAGAAAATAATCTAATTAAGGGGGCTGACCTGCTTTTTGTTATTTCTGTCCTTTTCTCTATTTCTCTGGCTTGTATCCATTCGGCCCCATTCAGCCAACTATTTTAAGACGTTTATCCCTATCTACAGTAGGTGTCGATTTCTTCCTGGTGAGCGATATCGATCCAGCATTATATGAAGAAATCCTGCTTTGCCGGAGACATTTTTCTATCGAAAAATGTACAAATTTAGCCTGCTGTCTAACAAAAATTAAAAATAAGCTGGCTCGCTACCGCTCACCAGTAAGAAATTGACACCTGAATGGGGATAAACGTCTTAAAACAGTAGGCTGAATGGGGCCATATGGATACAAGCCAGAGAAAGATAGAAAAGGACAGAACAAAAACAGGTCACCCCCCTTAAGGCAGCCCCAGACGGTATTGTGCAGCATAATTTACTGGTTCGGCTCAATGGTTTAAGGAGGGGGTTTAGTTTGTTCTCTAAACCTCTATCAAACTTGAAAAAAACACCCAAAAGACCTATTTTGATATAAATTTGTATATTTTTCGGTGGAAAAATTATACAGGCTCGCTATCGCTCGCCAGGAAAAAAATTGACACCTGAATGGCACGAAATGTCTTAATATTGGCAAAGAAATGGGGCAAAAGGTCTTAAAATCGCCAAACTAATGGGGCGAATGTCTTGAAATCTCATAACTAATAGGGTTAAACATGAGGGAGGAGGAGGACTCGAAAAACCAACTGCCTCCCCTTAATAATACAAGGGACTGGGGTTCTCGAAAAGGGGCTCCACTCCTGAAAACGTACTTGACTTACAGTGTGCTTATGTTTTGGGTGTGGTGTCCCGAGTTCGAATCCCGGTAGTACCATATGCTTTCATTAGTTTATTCAAGTACAGTCGGTCTAAAATAAGTCATGTCTCGGCACCAAGTATGTTTTGATCAATAATTGGTACCAGCAATATCTAAGCTTCATTTCTTCATATCGAGTGATGAGTGATATATACAAACATGTTCCTACACTTAACCACCCTGTTCAACATCTGACAGACATTAATACAGCACAGAGCCAGCCAAACGTAATGACAGCTGGGACATGACTTATTAGCGCGACTGTACTCAGACCCAACTGCACACTAAATAGCATAATGTTTATGTGAAAGGAACCGGGAATATTTTCAACCAAAAAATTCACACATTTATCTTGAAAGGGGATTTATTTATTTATTTATTTTTTATCTTGAAAGGGGGTTTAGGGGGGTGTTTTATCTTGAAAGGGGGTTTAGGGGGGTGTTTTATCTTGAAAGGGGGTTTAGGGGGGTGTTTTATCTTGAAAGGGGATTTAGGGGGGGGGTTATCTTGAAAGGGGGTTTAGGGGGGTGTTTTATCTTGAAAGGGGGTTTAGGGGGGGTTTTATCTTGAAAGGGGATTTAGGGGGTGTTTTATCTTGAAAGGGGGTTTATTTTTTTATTTTTTTTTAAGCTTGATGGAAGTCTAGCGAGGAAACTCAAAAATATCTTAATAAATAAATATATAGACGAAACAACAAGCACTACCCCCCATTAAGGGGAGATTTCCACTTGAGGGATTTTTTTCTTGACCCCTTTCTCCCTCATTTTTAGCCCCATTGCTTTTGATATATTATAAAACGTTTGCCCCATTAGTTTAGCGATTTTAAGAACTTTCACCCCATATTAAGACCTTTCGTGCAATTCAGGTGTCGATTTTATCCTGGCGAGCGATAGCGAGCCTGTAATTTAAGAGGGACCGGCCTTTGGCCGGGAAATTTTTCTACCGAAAAATGTACAAATTTACCTTGAAAGGGACTCGAGGGGTTGTAATTTTAAGCTTGATGGAGGTCTAGGAAACAAACTAAATACCTCCCCTTAAGGTTATATACTTTAAGGGGAGACTGGCTGTTTGTTTGGTCTATTAATTCATGTATTCATATATTTGTTTAGTTTCCTCGCTAGACCTCCATCAAGCTTAGAAAAACACCCCCTAGACCCCCCCCCCCCCCTTTAAGATAGATTTGTACACGATTCCTCCTAAAATTACAGGCTCGCTATCGCTCGACAGGAAAAAAGCGACACCAAAATGGCACGAAGGGTCCTAATATTGACAAAGAAATGGGGTGAAAGTTCATAAAAGCCCCAAACTAATAGAACCAACGTCTTAAAATCTCAAAACTAGTGGGACTAAACATGAGGGAGAAGGGGGTACAGAGTTCGAGAATTCTTCACTGACGAGCAGTTGGCCGTAATATATAAAAGTCATGTGCGTTCTCAGATGGATTACTGTTCACCTCTGTGGGGTGGAAGTGGAGTGGTTGCATTGAGGCAGTTGGACAAAATTCAAAATAAAGCTATTAGATTAATCAATAACCCTGCAATCACACAGGACCTTCCTACATTATCCATACGAAGAAACGTTGCATCCCTTGCATTATTCTACAGATATTTTCACAGCAATTGTTCCGAGGAACTTGCTTCAATTGTGCCGCCTCTCCACATCTTTCCCCGTAGAACTAGGGCAGCTGAGAGCGCCCATGAATTTACACTTTCTCCTCCACAATGCAGAACTTCTGCTTATCAAAATTAATTTATCCCTAGAACTACTACTCTTTGGAATTCACTTCCCTCGAGTTGCTTTCCACAAACTTACAATCTACAAATGTTTAAATCCAGTTGTTACAAACATTTTATGAATGGAGGATGCCTTTAGGCACATGGACCTTTTTGTTTTATCTGTGTTTTTCCTTCCTCCGTTCATTGTCTCTTTAAAAAAAAAAAAAAAAAAAAAACATAAAAAGCGAGTACTACCCCCTTCAGTAGTTCAAAATACACCCCTGCAAAACAGTATGTGATCTCGGTCATATGCAATGCTGCTTATATTTAACCCTTTCACGCACATATGATGCAGAGGTTGCCAGATTAGCAATAAGAAATAGAGTTCTCTCACTCTTATAATTACCTCTCCAAAATTAGTTCTCTGCCCACATCTAACTCAAAGACAACTGCAGAGGTTGAAGTAACTAAACTAAATGTTTATAAATACCCCTGATGGTAACAAAGGCTTTAAAGTATCCCTAATAGGCTCAACACAGCTAACTCACAGACAACTGCAGAGGTTGAAGTAACTAAACTAAAGGTTTATAAATACCCCTGATGGTAACAAAGGCTTTAAAGTATCCCCAATAGGCTCAACACAGCTAACTCAAAGACAACTGCAGAGGTTGAAGTAACTAAACTAAAGGTTTCTAAATACCCCTGATGGTAACAAAGGCTTTAAAGTATCCCCAATAGGCTCAACACAGCTAACTCAAAGACAACTGCAGAGGTTGAAGTAACTAAACTAAAGGTTTCTAAATACCCCTGATGGTAAAAAGGGCTTTAAAGTATCCCCAGTAGGCTCAACACAGCTAACTCAAAGACAACTGCAGAGGTTGAAGTAACTAAACTAAAGGTTTCTAAATACCCCTGATGGTAACAAAGGCTTTAAAGTATCCCCAATAGGCTCAACACAGCTAACTCAAAGACAACTGCAGAGGTTGAAGTAACTAAACTAAAGGTTTCTAAATACCCCTGATGGTAACAAAGGCTTTAAAGTATCCCCAATAGGCTCAACACAGCTAACTCAAAGACAACTGCAGAGGTTGAAGTAACTAAACTAAAGGTTTCTAAATACCCCTGATGGTAACAAAGGCTTTAAAGTATCCCCAATAGGCTCAACACAGCTAACTCAAAGACAACTGCAGAGGTTGAAGTAACTAAACTAAAGGTTTCTAAATACCCCTGATGGTAACAAAGGCTTTAAAGTATCCCCAATAGGCTCAACACAGCTAACTCAAAGACAACTGCAGAGGTTGAAGTAACTAAACTAAAGGTTTCTAAATACCCCTGATGGTAACAAAGGCTTTAAAGTATCCCCAATAGGCTCAAAATAGCGTCATATGTCGGAGAGGGTTAATTGTAGTGCTTCATCAAACAGCAGTAACTATTCAGGTTAAAGGGGGGGGGGGGTACTACTCGCTTTTTCTGGACCCCCTTCTCCCTCATGTTTAAGACCCGTTATGTTTGGCGATTTTAAGACGTTCGTTCAATAGTTTGGCGATTTTGAGACCTTTCGCCCCATTACTATGCCAATATTAAGACCTTTCGCGCCGTTTAGGGGTCTATTTATTTTTCCTGGCGAGCGATAGCGAGCCTGTATTTTTTGTTGAAGGAACCGGCCGGGACATTTTTCTACCGAAAAATTTTCAAATATATCTTGAAAAGGGGTATAGGGGGTGTTTATTTAAAGTTGGAAACTAAAAATTAAATACATTAATGAATAAGTAGCCAAAAAAAAAGAAAAAAGAAAAAAAAACACTACCCCCTTAAGGGGAGGTGTTTAGTTTGCTCCCTAAACTTCCATCAAGCTTAAAATTACACCCCCTAGACCCCCTTTCAAGATAAATTTGTACATTTTTCGGTAGAAAAATGTCCAGGCCGAAGGCCGGTTCCTCTTAAATTACAGGCTCGCTATCGCTCGCTAGGAAAAAATCGACACCTGAATGACAGGAAAGGTCTTAAAATTGACAGAAATGGGTCGAATGTTCTTAAAATCGTCAAAATAATGGGGCGAACGTCTTAAAATTAGAAAAGCAATGGGGCTAAACATGAGGGAGAAAGGAGTCAAGGAAAAAAATCCCTCAAGTGGAAATCTCCCCTTAAAGCAGCATCCTGAAACAAACACACAAACACACACACATATATAGAGATCACCTCCAGTATGTGACATAAAGGACACCACCGCTGCTGGTAATGGATTCGAGTGCCAGTAAAGGGCCGGGGGGAGAGCGAGAGCGAGAGCGAGATAGAGATAGAGATATAGATAGATAGAGATATAGATAGAGAGATAGAGATAGATAGATAGATAGATAGATAGATAGATAGATAGATAGATATAGATAGATAGATAGATAGATAGATAGATAGATAGATAGATAGATAGATAGATAGATAGAGAGAGAGAGAGAGAGAGAGAGAGAGAGAGAGAGAGAGAGAGAGAGAGAGAGAGAGAGAGAGAGAGAGAGAGAGAGAGAGAGAGAGAGAGAGAGAGAGATATAGAGAGAGAGATAGATAGATAGATAGATAGATAGATAGATAGATAGATAGATAGATAGATAGATATATATATATAGAGAGAGAGAGAGAGAGAGAGAGAGAGAGAGAGAGAGAGAGAGAGAGAGAGAGAGAGAGAGCGTGTAAAGGGTTGGAGGAGAGAGCCATCAACAGTGAATTATGGTTCCCGGACATCTCAACCAGTAGACCATTTCAACCAGTAGCTCTCAACCAAGACCAACCAAACCAGTGCCAAAATATAGTACTAACCTAACCTAACCGTATTGGTTGATTTGGTACTGGTTGAGAGCTACTGGTTAAAATGGTCTATTGGTTGAGTTGTCTGGTCACCGTAAATTTGGTACTGGTTGAGAGCTACTGGTTAAAATGGTCTACTGGTTGAGTTGTCTGGTCACCGTAAATTTGGTACTGGTTGAGAGCTACTGGTTGAAATGGTCTACTGGTTGAGTTGTCTGGTCACCGTCAATTTGGTACTGGTTGAGAGATACTGGTTAAAATGGGTCTACTGGTTGAGTTGTCCGGTCACCGTAAATTATAGGCCAAACTCTCCACAAGTTCTTCGGTTGGTTATCCATTATATCTGGTACGTATATTACCATGTGTACAGTGGTGCTAATAAGTCATGTCTCGGCATCCAAGTATGTTTTGATCAATAATGGGTATCAGCAATATCTAAGCTTCATTTCTTCATATCGAGTGAAATATACAAACATGTTCCTTCACTTACCCACCCTATTCAACATCAGACAGACATTAATACAGCACAGAGCAAGCCAATAGTAATGACAGCTGGGTCATGACTTATTAGCATTGTAATGTAATTGTGTAATGTTACCACGGTAACATTACACAACCCTGTCAAAATAATTAACAACCACGGTAACATTACACAACCCTGTCAAAATAATTAACAACCACGGTAACATTACACAACCCTGTCAAAATAATAAACAACCATGGTAACATTACACAACCCTGTCAAAATATAGCCTACCTTTATAATGATACCGGTACCAAATTAACTATACGGTTTTGATAGATTATTTATAGGTAGAGAGGGGGTTACGCATTAATACGATAATAATATAGGTTTGTGATGTATAGAAAGTATGTTGAATTGGGTTTTATGTATTTATAAATGTACTACGACCGTATTTTAGCTGTTAAATCTGCTAAATATCGATGTCTACAGCTCCAACTTCCTTATAGAACGAAACTCGGAAGTGATCAATTGCAGAAGCGCATACGAATTCAATAGTCTCCCGTATAGAAAATGGCTTGCTTCCATCTTAACCCTTTGAGTCCCAGCGACGTGTGTTATCTTGTATTATAGCTATATTTACACAACATTATGCAGCTTAGGAAGGATCTGCGGTAGTTATAAAAGTTTGGTTGGGATAGTTTGAGGCCTTATTATCGCTAGAGGTCCTTCCTAAGCTGAGTACACTCGCCACAATATAATGCAACAGACGTCACCGGTACTGTATGGGTTTATTACTCAGCTGTTATTATACATCGTTTGTACAGCCAAATATGCTTTTATATACGATTATCTGGCAATATTATGATGCAGAGACATAGTAGCTTCATAGTAGTCTCTCCTTAAGGGGAGGTTTTTAGTTTGGTCTCTAGATATCCGTCAAGCTTAAGATTACACCCCCCTTGAGCCCCTTTCAAGATAAATTTGAAAAAATTTCGGTAGAAAAATGTGGTTGGCTGAAAGCCGGTTCCTCTTAAATTACAGGCTCGCTATCGCTCGCCAGGATAAAATCGACACCTAAATTGCACGAAAGGCCTTAAAATTGACAGAAATGGGTTGAAAGTTCTTAAAATCATCAAAATAATGGGGCGAACGTCTTAAAATTAGAAAAGCAATGGGGCTAAACATGAGGGAGAAAGGAGTCAAGAAAAAATCCCTCAAGTGGAAATCTCCCCTTAACCCCTTGAAGCTCTGACGCGTTTTAGCAGTTTATTGTGGCTACCACTAGACGATGTTATGCAGCTTAGGAAGGATCTGTGAGTATGAAAAGGGTAAAGACTATCTCAATCAACCCTCTGACTTCCATATACCCTTCCTAAGCTGAATAAAATCATCTAATAATTACCAGAAAACAGAAAAGAAATGCGTTTTGGAGCTTGAAAGGGTTAATACATAGCCAGATTTTCAATGACGTGATCAATATTCGAGCACAAAGAGAAATCAATGGTTCGCCGTACAACCTGATGGCAATTTGTCTGAAATATAATTAACCCTTTCAAGCTCCAATACGCGTTTCTGTTCTGTTTTCTGGCTAATATAATTAACCCTTTCAAGCAAGCTCCAATACGCGTTTCTGTTCTGTTTTCTGGCTAATATAATTAACCCTTTCAAGCTCCAATACGCGTTTCTGTTCTGTTTTCTGGCTAATATAATTAACCCTTTCAAGCTCCAATACGCGTTTCTGTTCTGTTTTCTGGCTAATATTAGACGATTTTATTCAGATTAGTAACGGTATATGGAAGTCAAAGGATTGATTGAGATAGTATTGACCCTCTTAATACCCACAGATCCTTCCTAAGCTGCATAAAATCGTATAATGGTAGCCAAAATAAACTGCTAAAACGTGTCAGAGCTTCAAGGGGTTAAGGGGAGAGTGGTTATTTTGGGGGGGTCTATTTATTTGTTAGTTTCCTCACTATAGCCTTCTCTCATCAAACTTTAAAAAACGCTCCCTAGACCTCCTTCTAGATAAATTTGTACATTTTTCGATATTCTCTTAAAATGACAGGCTCGCTTTCGCTCGCCAGGAAAAAAATGACACCTACTATGGGTTTCAGAGGCCGTGTGGCATCGCTTTTCGGAAATAATTAACAAACAGTTGGATCAGTATGATATTTTGACACAGCTTTTTTCACACCGTCCCCTAATTTTCGTCAATATAGTGCATTACCAAAAGTGTAGAAATAAGCCACTTGTCCCTGTGTCATGAGGTTAATGTTGCACATTAATGACTAAGACACGGACAGGGCTACCGTGGCTTACCTGTGAGAACCATCAAACCATTATTGCTCCTCCATCAAACACGGTAGTTATCAGCCACCACCCAACCCTATTAACGCCTTTAAATTCAAGTTATCTGTCAATATCAAGTATAAAAGACAAAAATACATACTTTTTGTATATTTATACTTGATATTGACAGATAACTTAAATTTAAAGGCATTAATAGGGTTGGGTGGTGGCTGATAACTAATGTGTTTGATGTAGGAGCAATAATGGTTTGGTGGTTCTCACAGGTAAGCCACAGTAGCCTTGTCCGTTTCTTAGTAATTAATGTGTGACTTTAACCTCATGACACAAGGACTAGTTGCTTATTTCTACACTTTTGGTAAATGCACTGTATTGACGAAAATTAGGGGACGGTGTGAAAAAGCTGTGTCAAAATATCATACTGATCCAACTGTTTGTTAATAAGTTATTCCCGAAAAACGATGCCACACGGCCTCTGAAACCAAAAGTAAATGGCACGAAAGGTCTTGATATTGATATAGAAATGGGACGAAAGGTTTTCAAATTGACAAACTAATGGGGCGAACATCTTAAAATCTGAAAACTAATGGGGCTAAACTTGAGGTAGAAGGGGGACCAGGAAAACGTCCCATCTCCCCTTAAGAAAGTAAAGAAAGTAAAAGAACAAACTATTAATCCAGGTCAAATATCCTGGCGGTGTACACACCACGCTTCACATAAAAATAGACCCGATTGTGGTAGTAATTAATGGTGGCATTAAATCTGGCCAGCACTTCCCACCCCATAACTATATGGACGTTCTGCCCCATGTCCTTGGGCATGTCGAAGCTCACACTTCCCCACAGAGTAAATCCGTCGAATAAATACAGGTCGAGAAATGTATCCTGCGGCCGCATTCCGAGCTCCTTCCAGAGTTCTTCGCTGATATAATAACTCCCTGGGATGCCCGTATCAATCACAACGTTCAGACACCGGCTTTCGATCGATTTTTCTACGTATGCTTTTAGGACAATCGTCGCTTTGTTGTGAACCTTATTCTGGAAGGTCCGATTAAGCCGAAGCACATTGCTAAAATACAGCTTTCCTACCGGGGAAGCGCATTTATGGACGCACCTCAATTGGGTAAGTGTGTTTCTACCCAGGATATTGAGGCGGGGCTTATGTTTATATATCGTCCTAGTGAGATAGTATATATCGGTATATACTTGTCGGCCATTGAGCAGAGTGATTTCAACATTTTTGACACATTTAACTGTTGTCATACAGGTTCTGTGGCAGTCTGTCCACTTAATTTTTTCCTGGGTACATGGCATATGAGACGCATCCAAATGTCTAGCCATATTGCCGTCTAGTTGTGTATATGCAGAACCCGAGTCTACAAGAAATTCTACCTTTTGTTCGTTAATGTATACTTCCAGGAAACCTTCAAAAATGTTAACATTTGGCTTTTTATCTAATTTTCGGATTGGGTCAGTTGTTTCCTCTCGGCAAGGATTAACATAAAGGATACTAGAATTGAAACTATCACTGGTTTCTGTCCTGGCTCTTTTATGTGTTGGCTGGCTTGATTCGGAGCTCGGACTCTTCCTTTTGCCGCTGCTGACGTCTGACCGTAGGACCATGGAATGTGTCTTCACAATACTCTCGAATCTAACTTTTTTCTTAGGAACCATTCTAGGTTCCGACAGGGATCTCTTTCGAGATGGCCCGCTGGTTTCTGGAGATGTGACCTTAGAAGTCATCCTAATTATAACCTAACACTTGTAAAATAAACAATCCAAAACTGGGACAACACAAGATAAACGCAAAGGAAATAATCAAAATCGCTATGTGGAAATAACGCTTATACAGATTACGTAGAATAGAAACGATTGAAAACACAACTATGCACACGATTTAGAACTGAATATGTGATGTCACTGATGTACAAGTTACAATGACAGTAAATATTAGTAAATGACGATATATATCAGGAGGATATGTGCATGAAAGATTAGAATAAACGAAACGAACCTATCACGGCGAGAGTCAGGACAACAATGATAGTCAAGGAAAATGATCGAGCTATATAGTAGGCTAACTGTCTAGATACTTGTTTTAATTATATCTTCGTCATTTAAGTAATAGCGTTAAATAATTATTTAATGTAAATTATAAACTTGCATAAATATATAGAAATTAGCCTGGTATAAATACCAAAGTTGAACAAATTAAGATAAAGGTATTTTAAAAATACCATAGTTAGGCATTAAATTAGTTTTCTATGATGACGCTATTGTTAGAGAAAACACGGTTATCTGAAGGATTAATGGGGTAACTAATATGTATTTTGTAAACTCTGAATGATCTGGCTTTTTTTTTATTTTTTTATCTCTCTCTCATAGGAGGTATGGTGTCATTAGTCGGTAATAGTGACATTAAGGGGGGGTGATGGGTCGTATTTATTTGGTCCTTTACATTTATTTATATATTTTATTTTTAGTTTCCGCCCTAGACCTCCATAACTTAAATCACTTTCGTTCGCCAGGAAAAGCAAATTACACCTAAGAAGCCGGAAAGGTTTGAATATTGACAATGAAATGGGCTGACCGTCTTTAAATCTGGAAACTAAAGAGGCTAAGCATGAGGAAGAAGGGTATATATAGATACTATTATGGGAGCTCTTTGGCTTATATCCATTTGGCCCCATTCAGCCTACTGTTTTAAGACGCTTACCCCCATTCAGATGTCAATATTTTCCTGGCGAGCGGTAGTGAGCCAGCATATATATATTTTTGTTTTGAAAGCAAGCTAAATTTGTACATTTTTCGATAGAAAAACGTCTCCGGCGCAGTCAAATTTCTCCATACAATGCTGGCTAGCTATCGCTCGCCAGTAAGATATCGACACCTGGATGGGGATAAACATCTTAAAACAGTTGGCTGAATGGGGCCGAAGGGATACAAGCCAGACAAAGAGAGAAAATGAGAGAAAGAGAAAAAAAACAGGTGGCCCCCCTTAAATGATTACCAGAAATATAGATACATACTCTCAAATATAGATACATACTATCAAATATAGATACATACTCTCAAATATAGATACATACTCTCAAATATAGATACATACTCTCAAATATAGATACATACTCTCAAATATAGATACATACTCTCAAATATAGATACATACTATCAAATATAGATACATACTCTCAAATATAGATACATACTATCAAATATAGATACATACTCTCAAAGATACTCTAAGATCATTCTAGAAGTGGTTAAGGAGGGATTTTTTTCTGGACCCCTTTCTCTCTCATGTTTAGCCCCATTGCTTTTTAGATTTTAAGACGCTCACCCCTTTAGTTTGGCGATTTTAAGAACTTTCGCCCCATTTCTGTCAATTTTAAGACCTTTTGTGCAATTTAGGTGTCGATTTTATCCTGGCGAGCGATAGCGAGCCTGTAACTTAAGAGTAACCGGCCTTCGGCCGGGAAATTTTTCTACCGAAAAATGTACAAATTTATCTTGAAAGGGGGTCAAGGGGGTGACATTTTAAGATTGCTGGAGGAGTAGGAAACAAACTAGAAACCTCCCCTTAATACTTAGTGGTTAATACTTAGATATAATATGAGTGTTAGGGGACTAAACCTCCCCTTAATACTTAGTGGTTAATACTTAGATATAATATGAGTGATAGGGGACTAAAGGGAATGTCTATCAAGAGGAGGACCCTTAAGGGGACATGGGCCGGTTTTCTGGACCACTTTCTTCCTCATGTTTAGCCCCATTAGTTTTCAGATGTTAAGATGTTTGCCCCATTAGTTAGTCGATTTTAAGACCTTTCGCCCCATTTCTTCGTCAATATTTAGACCTTTCATGCTATTAAGGTGACAATTTTTTCCCTGGTGAACGATAGTGAGCCTGTAATGTTGGAAGAACCGGCCTTCGGCCGTGACATTTTTCTACCGAAAAATGTACAAATTAATCTAGAAAGGTGATCTAATGGATTTTTTGTTTTTAATTTGATCTAGGTCTAGGGAGGAAACTAGAAAAATAATGAATACATGCAAAAATAATGAATACATGCAAAAATAATGAATACATGCAAAAATAATGAATACATGCAAAAATAATGAATACATGCAAAAATAATGAATACATGCAAAAATCCCCCCAAAAGTGAACCACCCCCCTTAACCCCTTCAGTACCAGGGACGTCCTATTCCTCATAATCTGGCGAGTATTAGACAATTTTATTCAGCTTAGGAAGGACCTCTAGCAATAATGATTTAGGCTTCAAACTATGCCAACCGACCCTTTTTAACTAGCACAGATCATTCCGAAGTTGCATAATACCGTCTAAATATAGCTAGACTATAAGGTAACACACGTCGCTGGTACTCAAAGGATTAAGGGGGTCACCGTTTGTGTTTTATCTTTCTCTCCTTTTCTCTCTTCCCTTGGTTTGTATCCATTCGGCCCCATTCAGCCAACTGTTTTAAGACGTTTATCCCCATCCAGGTGTTGATTTCTTCCGCGAGCCAGCATTAATTAAATCGGGAAATCCGGCTTCGCCGGAGACATTTTTCTATCGAAAAATGTACAAATTTAGCTTGCTGTTAAAACAAAAATATATATATGCTGGCTCGCTACCACTCGCCAGGAAAATATTGACACCTGGATGGGGGTAAACGTCTTAAAACAGTAGGCTGAATAGGGCCGAATGGATACCGGTACAAGCCAGGGAAAGAGAAAAAAGGAGAGAAAGAGAAAAAAAGCCGATGACCCCCCTCTTAACACTTGACAAGGAATACATTAAGACTTGTAAGTAAGGCCAAGACTTAAGGGGGAAGGTAGTCGCTTTTCCTGGATCCCTTTCTCCCTCATATTTAGCATACTAGTATTTTTTTTATTTTAAGATGTTCGTTCCATTATTTTGGCGATTTTGAGATCTTTCGCCCCATTTCTTTGTCAATATTAAGATCCTTCGGGCCATGAAGGTGTCAGAAGGGGGACCAGAAAAATTACCCATCTCCCCTTAACCCTCTCCGACATATGACGCGATTTTGAGCCTATTAGGGATACTTTAAAGCCTTTGTTACCATCAGTGGTATTTAGAAACCTTTAGTTTAGTTACTTCAACCTCTGCAGTTGTCTTTGAGTTAGCTGTGTTGAGCCTATTGGGGATACTTTAAAGCCTTTGTTACCATCAGGGGTATTTAGAATCCTTTAGTTTAGTTACTTCAACCTCTGCAGTTGTCTTTGAGTTAGCTGTGTTGAGCCTATTGGGGATACTTTAAAGCCTTTGTTACCATCAGGGGTATTTAGAAACCTTTAGTTTAGTTACTTCAACCTCTGCAGTTGTCTTTGAGTTAGCTGTGGGCAGAAAACTAATTTTGGAGAGGTAATTATCAGAGTGAGAGAACTCTATTTCTTATTGCTAATCTGGCAACTGTGCGTCATAAATGCGTGAAAGGGTTAAGAAAATACTTCCAAGATCCCGCTTCACTAGAGATATATTTGTATATTATATTTGTTTATTATTCGGTAGACAAATATCCCGGCCGTTTGCCAAAGCCTAATACGGGATCGATCGTTTGATTCCTTAGAGGAGGGATTTTCTGGACCCCCTTCTCCCTCATGTTTAGCCCCAATAGATTTGAGATTTGAAGACGTTCGGCCCATTAGTTTGGCGATCTTAAGACCTTTCGCCCCATATATTTATCAATATTATAACTTCGTATAATTTAGGTGTCAATTGTTATCTGGCGAGCGAAAGCGAGCCTGTAACCGGCCTTCGGACGGGAAATTTTTCTATCGAAAAATTTACAAATTAATCTTGAAGCAGGGTTTTTGGGGTGTGTTTTTTCTTCTTCATTGTTTAAGCTTGATGGAGGTCTAGGGAGGAAACTCAAAATATAATATATACAAAAGATACATAAATAAATAAATAAATAACCCATCCTCACCTTAAGGGGAGGTATTTAGTTTGTTCCCTAGACCTCCATCAAGCTTAAAATTACACCCCCTTGAGTCCCTTTCAAGATAAATTTGTACATTTTTCGGTAGAAAAATGTCCCGGCCGAAGGCCGGTTCCTCTTAAATTACAGGCTCGCTATCGCTCGCCAGGATAAAATTGACACCTGAATGGCACGAAAGGTCTTAATATGGGGTGAAAGTTCTTAAAATCGCTAAACTAATGGGGCAAACGTTTTATAATATCAAAAGCAATGGGGCTAAACATGAGGGAGAAAGGGGTCAAGAAAAAAATCCCTGAAGTGGAGATCTCCCCTTAACCCTTTGAAGCTCTGACGCGTTTTAGCAGTTTATTTTGGCTATCATTAGACGATTTTATGCAGCTTAGGAAGTGTCTGTGGGTATTGAAAGGGTAAATACTATCTCAATCAACCCTCTGACTTCCATATACCGTTACTAATCTGAATAAAATCGTCTAATAGTAGCCAGAAACACAACAGAAACGCGTATTGGAGCTTGAAAGGGTTAAGATTATGGAGATAGGAAGCAAATTACGACCTCGCTCGCCAGCAATATATTTCAGCCAAGGAAGGAGCGGGGGGATCATATCTCACATTATCCTCTCTCTCTCTCTCTCTCTCTCTCAATAAGCTAGCTGTCTTTTGCGGCTGATAAATGCACAGGGGTGCTTTGGGTGGAGTAGGAAGTACAGATGAGGTAGAACGATTTATGCACAGTGGCGGGCTACTAAGTTATGATAAGCCAACGAGAGAGAGAGAGAGAGAGAGAGAGAGAGAGAGAGAGAGAGTGTACAAAGGAGTACAAAGGAAATCAAGCAACAACAGTCTAGTGACCCTTCTAGGTTGCTTGTCCTCCAAAACACTGAGGATCAAGTGTCCAAACAGTGGTTTAGAGTGGGTAAGGGAACATTGGAAAGGGAACTACTGCCCTGCCACTAACGTGGCAGGACTAGGAAGTTAGTAGGGGACATATGGGTTAGTAACTGAGGGGAGGATAAAGTTATTCATTTACAAACGCAGTCAGTCGCGGGTTTGATGCGAGATATTTGTCTAGGCGGAATTTAAATGAATCAACGGTGCTGCAGTCTATAACGTCTCGGGGAAGCCCATTCCACAAGTTGACAACTCGATTGAAGAAGAAATTCTTAGATTCGTGCGAGTTAAAAGATTTACCAATAATTTTGCAACCGTTTCCCCGCGTGTAATTAGATTGGTCGATAGTGAAGTACTTACTACAGTTCATATTGTCGATGCCTTTGATGATTTTGAACACTTGAATTAAGTCGCCTCTTAATCTGCGCTGGGTTAAAGGAAATAGATTTAATTCTCTAAGACGCTCTTCGTATGGTTTGTTCTTTAGGCTAGGTATCATTTTGGTAACTCTACGTTGAACTCGTTCTAGCTTGTTTATATCTTTTTGGTAATAAGGGCACCAGGATTGAACGCAGTATTCCAGAAGAGGGCGGACTAAGGAATTGTAAAGGGTTAGGATAACTTCTTTGGATTTATGCTCAAATGACCTGCCTATAAAGCCAATTATTTTGTTTGCCTTCTTAACAACTTCTGAACATTGTTGACTCGGTTTTAGGTTACTCGATATTGTTACTCCCAGATCAGTTTCTCTGTTTACATTCTTAAGCTGAGTGCCATTCATCGAATAGTTTGCTTTCTCATTTAGGTATCCGACATGTAGTACTTTACATTTATCCGCATTGAAACTCATTTGCCAAATTTGGGCCCAACATGACAATTTATCTAGAATGTGTTGCATATCGTCAACTTGTTCTTTTGAGAGTACGCTATTTGCAATTTTTGTATCGTCAGCAAATTTTGAGATTGTGCAGGTGAGACCCTCATCTATGTCGTTGATGTAAATTAGAAAGAGAATTGGTCCTAGTACCGATCCCTGGGGTACCCCGCTACTTACATTGGTCCATTTAGATGCCTTACCGTTTATGACTACCCTTTGCTTTCTGTTGCTGAGCCAATTTTCTATCCATTTCAACACACCGTCTTGTATTCCATGCGCTTTTAGTTTTAGCAGTAAACGTTTGTGGGGAACTTTGTCAAAGGCCTTTTGAAAATCAAGGTATATAATATCTACAGCTTTACTCTCATCGTAGAGGTTGAGGATATCGTGGAAGAAGTCTAAGAGGTTTGTTAAACAGGAACGTTTTTTACGAAAGTCGTGTTGAGTATCTTTAAGTATGTTATTTTCCTCTAAGTGATTTACGAGTCTGTCTCGTATGACCGTTTCTAGCATTTTACATACAACTGAGGTTAAGCTAATTGGACGATAGTTACTGGGTAGGGATTTGCTGCCTTTTTTTAATATCGGTGTTACGTTGGCGAGAGAGAGAGAGAGAGAGAGAGAGAGAGAGAGAGAGAGAGAGAGAGAGAGAGAGAGAGAGAGAGAGAGAGAGAGAGAGAGAGAGAGAGAGAGAGAGAGAGAGAGAGAGAGAGAGAGGGGTGAGAGAGAGAGAGAGAGAGAGAGAGAGAGAGAGAGAGAGAGAGAGAGAGAGAGAGAGAGAGAGAGAGAGAGAGAGAGAGAGAGAGAGTGAGAGAGAGAATTAACGAGGTGGGCCCCCTTAAGGTTCGCTCGACCGTGGCACTTTTCTCCTATTGTTCTTTGGTGCCCATGGTGAGTTAGTTATCCATATTATTCAGGACACTCGCTTTTTTACTCTTTCTCTTTGGCTTGTATCCATTCGGCCCCATTCAGCCTACTGTTTTAAGATGTTAACTCCCAGACAGGTGTCATTTTCCTGGCGAGTGGTAGCGAGCCAGCATATATATATATATATATTTTACAGCAAGCTAAATTTGTAATTTTTTTCGATAGAAATATATCTCCGGCAAAGCCGGATTTCTCCATACAATGCTGGCTCGCTATCGCTCGCCAGGAAGAAATTGACACATGGATGGGGATAAACGTCTTAAAGCACTTGGCTGAATGGGGCCGAATGGATACAAGCCAGAGAAAGAGAGAAAAGGAGAGAAAGAGAAAAAAGCAGGTGACCCGCCTTAAGTATGATAGGGAGAGAATTTAGGAAGAATAATCTGCAAAGAAACGATGGAGAAAATTGGTGGAGAAACGATGGAGATGGAGACCAGAATGAGAGAGACCAATAGGAAGACCCATAAGGTGATGGAGAATGGTGGAGAAAGTGATGGAGAATGGTGGGGAAAGTGATGGAGAATGGTGGAGAAAGTGATGGAGAATGGTGGAGAATGTGATGGAGAATGGTGGGGAAAGTGATGGAGAATGAATGATGTGGAACAGATGGTGGAGAAGTGTGGCCCGGACAATATTGACCCTCTGCGAGAAAAGACGCCTTCGAGCAAATGGAATAGCGGTATAAACGACTGCTGACCCATCTGATAGGGTTAAGGGGAGATTTCCATTTGAGGGATTTTTTTCTGGACCCCTTTATCCCTCATGTTTAGCCCCATTGTTTTTAATATTATAAGACGTTCGCCCCATTAGTTTGGCGATTTTAAGAACTTTCACCCCATTTCTGTCAATTTTAAGACTTTTTGTGCCATTTAGGTGTCGATTTTTTCCTGGCGAGCGATAGCGAGCCTGTAATTTAAGAGGAACCGGCTTTCGGCCGGGACATTTTTCTACCGAAAAATGTACAAATTTATCTTGAAAGGGGGTCTAGGGGCTGTAATGTTAAGCTTGATGGAAGTCTAGCGAACTAACTAAAAACCTCCCCTTCAGCCTACCTGGGAGATTACATACTTTTAAAACTGTAGCCTATACAAAGAGCTAACTGATATGAAACAAGGGGTCATTATACATTGTTTTGTATTATCGTTTAACCCCTTCACACTCATATGATGCAGAGGTTGCCAGATTAGCAATAAGAAATAGAGTTTTCTCACTCTTATAATTACCTCTCCAAAATTAGTGTTCTGTCCACAGCTAACTCAAAGACAACTGCAGAGGTTGAAGTAACTAAACTAAAGGTTTCTAAATACCCCTGATGGTAACAAAGGCTTTAAAGTATCCCCAGTAGGCGCAATACAGCTAACTCAAAGACAACTGCAGAGGTTGAAGTAACTAAACTAAAGGTTTCTAAATACCCCTGATGGTAACAAAGGCTTTAAAGTATCCCCAATAGGCTCAACACAGCTAACTCAAAGACAACTGCAGAGGTTGAAATAACTAAACTAAAGGTTTCTAAATACCCCTGATGGTAACAAAGGCTTTAAAGTATACCTAATAGGCTCAACACAGCTAACTCAAAGACAACTGCAGAGGTTGAAGTAACTAAACTAAAGGTTTCTAAATACCCCTGATGGTAACAAAGGCTTTAAAATATCCCCAATAGGCTCAACACAGCTAACTCAAAGACCACTGCAGAGGTTGAAGTAACTAAACTAAAGGTTTCTAAATACCCCTGTCGGTAACAAAGGCTTTAAAGTATCTCCAATATGCTCAACACAGCTAACTCAAAGATAACTGCAGAGGTTGAAGTAACTAAACTAAAGGTTTCTAAATACCCCTGATGGTAATAAAGGCTTTAAAGTATCCCCAGTAGGCTCAACACAGCTAACTCAAAGACAACTGCAGAGGTTGAAGTAACTAAACTAAAGGTTTCTAAATACCCCTGATGGTAACAAAGGCTTTAAAGTATCCCCAATAGGCTAAACACAGCTAACTCAAAGACAACTGCAGAGGTTGAAGTAACTAAACTAAAGGTTTCTAAATATCCCTGATGGTAACAAAGGCTTTAAAGTATCCCCAATAGGCTCAACACAGCTAACTCAAAGACAACTGCAGAGGATGAAGTACCGGTAACTAAACTAAAGGTTTCTAAATACCCCTGATGGTAACAAAGGTTTTAAAGTATCCCTAATAGGCTCAAAATCGCGTCATATGTCGGAGAGGGTTAATTTGTTCGCATCAAACCAACCCAAACTAACTTATCTACACCCACAATTCAATGTTACCAACACCATATCTACACCCACAATTCAATGTTACCAACACCATATCTACACCCACAATTCAATGTTACCAACAACATATCTACACCCACAATTCAATATTACCAGCAACATATCTACACCCACAATTCAATGTTACCAACAACATACCTACACCCACAATTCAATATTACCAACAACATATCTACACCCACAATTCAATGTTACCAACAACATACCTACACCCACAATTCAATATTACCAACAACATACCTACACCCACAATTCAATATTACCAACAACATATCTACACCCACAATTCAATATTACCAACAACATATCTACACCCACAATTCAATATTACCAACAACATATCTACACCCACAATTCAATATTACCAGCAACATATCTACACCCACAATTCAATGTTACCAACAACATACCTACACCCACAATTCAATATTACCAACAACATATCTACACCCACAATTCAATGTTACCAACAACATATCTACACCCACAATTCAATATTACCAACAACATACCTACACCCACAATTCAATATTACCAACAACATATCTACACCCACAATTCAATATTACCAACAACATATCTACACCCACAATTCAATGTTACCAACAACATATCTACACCCACAATTCAATGTTACCAACATATCTACACCCACAATTCAATATTCCCAACAACATATCTACACCCACAATTCAATATTACCAACAACATATCTACACCCACAATTCAATGTTACCAACAACATATCTACGCCCACAATTCAATATTCCCAACAACATACCTACACCCACAATTCAATATTCCCAACAACATATCTACACCCACAATTCAATATTCCCAACAACATACCTACACCCACAATTCAATGTTACCAACAACATATCTACACCCACAATTCAATATTCCCAACAACATATCTACACCCACAATTCAATGTTACCAACAACATATCTACGCCCACAATTCAATATTCCCAACAACATATCTACGCCCACAATTCAATATTACCAACAACATATCTACACCCACAATTCAAACATATCTACACCCACAATTCAATGTTACCAACAACATATCTACACCCACAATTCAATATTCCCAACAACATATCTACACCCACAATTCAATGTTACCAACAACATATCTACACCCACAATTCAATATTCCCAACAACATATCTACGCCCACAATTCAATATTACCAACAACATATCTACACCCACAATTCAATATTCCCAACAACATATCTACACCCACAATTCAATATTCCCAACAACATATCTACACCCACAATTCAATATTACCAACAACATATCTACACCCACAATTCAATGTTACCAACATATCTACACCCACAATTCAATATTCCCAACAACATATCTACACCCACAATTCAATGTTACCAACAACATATCTACACCCACAATTCAATATTCCCAACAACATATCTACACCCACAATTCAATATTACCAACAACATATCTACACCCACAATTCAATATTCCCAACAACATATCTACACCCACAATTCAATATTACCAGCAACATATCTACACCCACAATTCAATATTACCAACAACATATCTACACCCACAATTCAATATTCCCAAACACTGCTATCCAAGCCTAATATAAATCCAACCAACACAACCTCCCCCTAGCATAAGTTAACCTGGAAAAACTTGAGACTGTAAATCCCAGGCACACAACAGCCAGGGGGGTGCAAGAGAGGTGTTCACTCCACTTCCATTAACAGGGCACAAAATGGAAGAGGCCAGAGAATTACGGTTCTTTCCTTTACCGTCAATTGACCTTTGTTCTGAGGCGAATATTATTATTAACTGCATGTGGAGAGTGCCGCCCCCCCCTCCCCCCCAAGAGTTGAAAGAGCGACAGGGCCAAAATCAATGAATATTCCAGCCAAAATGCCTGGATAGGACTACACGGAGTTTGAAGCAATTTAAGTCATAGGATGAGGGGAACATGGATTCAGGAAGAGAGTTCCAGAGCTTAGCTGTTGAATAGAAGGTTTTAGAAGATCGTGTTACTTTCGGATTTGAGAGATGCACAGAGTACGGATGGGATTGTTTTGCAAGACGGGTGCTACATACTCTGCGTAGAGGAGGTGGTATACACTGAGAGAGCTCTGAGGAACATTGATTATTGTAATAGCGGTAGAATAGTGAGAGATGCAACATTGTGGCGAAGAGAGAGAGAGATTGCAAAGAATTGGTGAGTGGATGTGAGTTAATAACACGAAAGTCTTTCTTTTCTACTTTGTGAAGAAGTGCTGTGTAAGAGGATCCTCCCCACACATGCGAACAACACTCAACACATGGATGCATTGCCCCTGTACAGAGCAAGAAGCTGTGCAGGGGTAAAGAACCCCCGAAGGCGGTTGAGTACACCCAGCTTCTGGGAAGCTGTTTTAGCAAGGGTGGTAATATGGTCTTTCCAAGTGAGATCAGAAGAAAAAGAGACACCGAGAATGCTGAGAGAGGATTAAAGATTGATTTGTGTATTCTTGAAGTATAAGGGATAGTCCTGTGGGAGTTCTTGATGGGTAGATAAATGGAGAAATTGGGTTTTGGAAGCACTGAAAGCAACAAGATTTTCTCTGCCCCAATTGGAAATGGTTGATAGGTCAGAAGTGAAGTGTTTACAAGCATCATCACGTATATATATATATATATATATATATATATATATACTGTATATATAAAACAATATATGGATTAATGAAACTAAATCAAATTGAAGCAATTGAGCGAATCACACTAATTACATTTATATAATATACCCTAATAATATAATAGTATAATAATTCAGCATGTTATCCTTTAAACCCAATGGCAACTATAGTCTATTCGCTGTAAGTAGGCGAGAAATCATGACGTCCATCCTCTGTTTAACTCAAAAACGACTAGAGTAATCGAGCTAATATTGCTACCATTTGGGAAGAGTCAGTCAAGGAATAGAGGTGGAAATGTACAGCCCGTTTGTTCTATCCCTTTTTGAGTTACAGAGGCTAGAGGTCATGATGTAGAGGTCATGAGGCTAGAGGTAGAGGCTAGAGGTAGAGGGTAGAGGCTAGAGGTAGAGGGTAGAGGCTAGAGGTAGAGGCTAGAGGTAGAGGCTAGAGGTAGAGGCTAGAGGCTATAGGTAGAGGCTAGAGGTAGAGGCTAGAGGTAGAGGCTAGAGGTAGAGGCTAGAGGTAGAGGTAGAGGCTAGAGGCTATAGGTAGAGGCTAGAGGTAGAGGCTAGAGGCTAGAGGTAGAGGCTAGAGGTAGAGGTAGAGGCTAGAGGTAGAGGCTAGAGGTAGAGGTAGAGGTAGAGGCTATAGGTAGAGGCTAGAGGTAGAGGTAGAGGCTAGAGGTAGAGGCTAGAGGTCATGATGTAGAGGTCATGAGCAGAGTATTGGAAAGCAAAGGAGCATATAGCCGTAAACTTGAGAGTCGGTGAGCCATGGTGAATATATGAGCACGTGGGTGGCATTATCGGAGAGGTCAACTTAAGGGGGCCCACCTCGCTTTTTTTGTCTCTTTCTCTCCCACTCTCTTTAGCTTGTATCCATTCGGCCCCATTCAGACTACTGTTTCAAGACGTTTACCCCCATTCAGGTGTCAATATTTTCCGCGAGCCAGAATATATATACATTTGTTTTGACAGCAAGCTAAATTTGTACATTTTTCGATAGAAAAATGTGTCCGGCGAAGCCGGATTTCTCCATACAATACTGGCTCACTATCGCTCGCCAGGAAGAAATCGACACCTGGATGGGGATAAACGTCTTAAAACAGTTGGCTGAATGGGGCCGAATCGATACAAGCCAGGGAAAGAGAGAAAAGGAGAGAAATATAAAAAAAAAGCCGGTGACACCCCTTCAATAAGCCGAATTGGATCATTTATCAGTTTTATCGAGAGGGGAGGGGGGGGGGGGGAGACTGGGATTTGGCTTAAGGGGGTAGGACTCGCTTTTTCTGGACCCCCTTCTCCCTCATGTTTAGCATATTAGTTTGAGATATTAAGACGTTATTTCCGTTAGTTTGGAGATTTTGAGACCTTTCGCCCCATTTTTGTTGTCAATATCAAGACCTTTCGTGCCCTTCAGGTGTCGATTTTTTCCTGGCGAGCGATAGCGAGCCTCTAATTTTAGAAGGAACCAGCCTTCAGCAGCGACATATTTCTACCGATAAATGTATACATTTATCTTGAAGGGGGGTCTAGGGGGTGTTTTTCTAAGCTTGATGGAGGTCTAGCGAGGAGAGAAAAAAAAAAAAAAAAAAAAAAAAAAAAAAAAAAAAAACAATAAATAAAATTATAAAGACCCAAAACCAAGCACTTAACAACTCTGAATAAGGGGGGTGACCTGCTTTAAGGGGGGTGACCTGATTTAAGGGGGGTGACCTGATTTAAATGTGCCGATAAGGGGGGTGACCTGATTTAAGGGGGGTGACCTGATTTAAGGGGGGTGACCTGATTTAAGGGGGGTGACCTGATTTAAGGGGGGTGACCTGATTTAAAGGGGGTGACCTGATTTAAGGGGGGTGACCTGATTTAAGGGGGTGACCTGATTTAAAGGGGGTGACCTGATTTGTTTTATTTCTGTCCTTTTCTCTCTTTCTCTGGCTTGTAACCATTCGGCCCCATTCAGCCAACTATTTTAAGACGTTTATCCCCATCTACTGTGTATTTCAGACCCGATGTCGCAGCGCCTTTCGCAATGTGTGGCAAGACTACAGGTTATATAATAATGACATTCAAACACAATGTTATTGATACCCCGCCGTAAATTATGGTGTTATAAAGGTTTGTCAAATTATTATAGTTACGATGCTACCTCTTAGGGTAGCCAAAGGGAACGCAAAAACATGAGCAAGCGATCGTACACCAGACAGACCCCCCTCCGCTACAGTCATACTGTCCCTCCCCCACCAACCCCACCAACCAAGCGCCCCTCAACTTTCCCTTCATAATTGCTGAGGGGCACAGGGCCCTGGGTGGGGCTTTGGTTTCCCGGGCGTTTCCGCACCCTCCTTAGCTCCCTGCCTTGGAGTGGCTTCGGTCACCCGGGCTTTGTTAGTGGTAAGCAGGGAGGATTTTGTGGGGGCGCTCGTTTGTGGCCTTGGCCTTGCTCGAAACCTTGGGGCTGTTCGGCCAGACAGCCTGGGGAACAACAACAACAACAACAACCAAGCGCCCCCACCAACACTCATCGCACATAATTATGTGCGATTAGTTTGCTTGGGAAACAGATTAACTTGCTCATGTAGTAATGTACACCCTATGTGGTGGATTGTGTTCTTTTATTTAATAATTTTCATTTTAGTAAGCGTTGTTTCCACATAGCGATTTTGATAATTTAATTTTACTTTATATTGTCCTTGTCCCAATTTTGGTTTGTTTAGTTTGCAAGTTTTACATTTTAATTCTATACCCCCTCCCCACCTCTCTCTCTCTCTCTCTCTAAACATTGTCTGTTAAAGGGAAAATATAAAGCCATACATATGCTTTAATATATACGTATAATAGTTTATGAATGGAAATTATGGGCGGAGCTTGGATTGATAGTTTAGGGAAACAACCGTGATAGGTCTGTTTCAGTTTGATATTTTCCCAGTGTTTGGAATACTTGAGCAATTTAACGGGAGATGTTCACTGGCCTGCGATCGAGGAAGGTGCCTACTCACAAGCTACTGAAGGTGTGCTACGTCCCTGTAGGAGATGGCCGGTATGCTGAGATGCCCGCGTGGATGCAAAGGTGTCATTGCGCTACCACTTTTCAATATGTTCAACCAAGAGAAGAACGCTGACGCACTGAAAATAAGCCTTAGCAGGTAATTATTAGCCATAACGCTTTTGTCTATACGTTTACGGAACATATTTTATAGGAATGACAATGTTTGGTGATTATGTCTTGATCTTAATACCATTATATTCTATATGAGCTACGTGCCACAAATTTTCCTCAGGTGAGGTGAATTCGTAAGGTTATTCAACCTTATATTATTCCAATAGATTCAGCCAAGACCTATACACTAAGGTCAACCGGCGCGCAGGTAGGGGTGGATTAGCGCCTGTCAAATGACAGACCTGCGCCCCTCCTCTCGCACTTGGACTCAAACCAAAATGGGTAACCTGAACACAGAAAGTTCATGTAGGCGCACTATGTATATTAGAATGACATTCTTTGTTTATAGGCCCCGCTAGTTGGTTGTGTGGATCACTATGCCGAATAACTGCCCTGTGTTTGGGTTTCTTAACAACATCAAACAAGCACAAACATCTGAAAACATTACATTATTTTCGATTCCCAAAAATTAAAAAATCTGACGCTTGTGGTTGAATGCCAGTCAACATACAGATAAAAGCAACCCAACACATGCATTGATTTGCTCCATTCATTTTGACGTTAACAACTTGAAGGATGATATGCAATAACGTCTTCTCGGTACTTATAAGAGGACTAAAAATGACCGGCCATTGCAAGACGATACTGTACCTTCCATGTTTCTACCACACGGTAAGCTTAGAAGAATACAGATATGGGGATATTAATGGAAGTGGAGATGGGTGGTAACATGTAAACAATATCATGATAGTAATAGTATGCGTAGGCCAATGTGAATTGTTTTTATTGGAGGTGATTGTGTGAGTATAGATATTGGTGATTGTGGGAATATTATTAGTGGATGCCTGCTTGCGTGCCTTATTGATAGTAATATTTGTGTTATTTTATATCACTGATGGTGTCAATAGGTATACATTATTTTGTCGCTGGCAGTATATTTGTGTATAGGCTACTGTATACATATGATGTGAATGTGTGTGCGAGTATTACAAGTAGTTGTAGTGTATATAAGTAAACAATATTAAAACCAGTATTTGTTACCGTAAACAAATAAATGTTAATCTTATATTCGTTGGTATGGGTGTTCATTAGTTATTCGTAATAATGATTGTAGTTTTCTTGCTAGGGGTGGTGATAAATACTATAATCATGGTAGTGTGTAGAGGTGTGGCTGTGTGACAATTGTTGCCTGTATGTTTGAGTGACATTTTATGGTTGTCTTACATACTCTTTGTTAGCGACACTATATACTGTATGTGATCATTTTTGTTTTGTGGATATGTCTGATCCTGTTTAATAGTGGCTGTATACAGGGTACTCCACGATTCTGTTTAATAGTGGCTGTATACAGGGTACTCCACGATTCTGTTTAATAGTGGCTGTATACAGGGTACTCCACGATTCTGTTTAATAGTGGCTGTATACAGGGTACTCCACGATTCTTTAGAAACCGTATCGGCACTTTCAGAAATTAAAGAGCGCTATTATGAACCAAAATATTCTATAAAATGTATATGTTTTTGTTGTCAACATTTTACAGCTACTGCCTTGTAAAGTAGGTATTGTTGTCATGTTCATTGTTTTAAATCCTTGTAAAGTAGGTATTGTTGTCATGTTCATTGTTTTAAATCCTTGTAAAGTAGGTATTGTTGTCATGTTCATTGTTTTAAATCCATGTAAAGTAGGTATTGTTGTCATGTTCATTGTTTTAAATCCTTGTAAAGTAGGTATTGTTGTCATGTTCATTGTTTTAAATCCTTGTAAAGTAGGTATTGTTGTCATGTTCATTGTTTTAAATCCTTGTAAAGTAGGTATTGTTGTCATGTTCATTGTTTTAAATCCTTGTAAAGTAGGTATTGTTGTCATGTTCATTGTTTTAAATCCATGTTCCCGCCAAATGAAAGGTATATGAAAACCAAGTTGTGCATGGTGCAGCATGGTATAATTACTGTATATAACACCATAAACCAAGTTGTGCATGGTGCAGCATGGTATAATTACTGTATATAACACCATAAACCAAGTTGTGCATGGTGCAGCATGGTATAATTACTGTATATAACACCATAAACCAAGTTGTGCATGGTGCAGCATGGTATAATTACTGTATATAACACCATAAACCAAGTTGTGCATGGTGCAGCATGGTATAATTACTTTATATAACATAGCTTACTCTGACTGTTCCTTTTACTTATATATTTTCTAGATCTCAAGTGGCGGCGTCTCTTCCGTGGATTGACCTCCCAATCTACCAAGATTGGAAGCCAAAGCGTCACATTTTTCCCTTGCCCCTCAACTATCTCTTCATAATTGCTGAGGGGCACAGGGCCCTGGGTGGTTGGTTGCCCGGGCGTTTCCGCACCCTCCTCGGCTCTCCGCCTTGGGAGTGGCTTCGGTCACCCAGGCTTTGTTGTGGTCGGCAGGGAGGGTTCTGTGGGGGCGCTCGGTTATGGCCTTGGCCGTGCTCGGAGCCTTGGGGCTGTTCGGCCAGGCAGCTTGGGGAACAACAACAACAACAACAACTTTATATAACACCATAAACCATACACTACTAAAATAACCATTCCATTCTATCGTTAGAGCGGGTTAACAATGCCGAATGTAAAAGGCCATATAGTTGCAAAAGTATGTAGTATGTTGTATATGCCTATAACGATTTAACAGTCTTTCCTTTGTAGAAGTATCTACAGGGAAAACAATATTGCGAGACACCCTGTATTTGTGTGATCAATTTTGTTAGTGGTAGTGTGTGTGTGTGTGTGTGTGTGTGTGTGTGTGTGTGTGTGTGTGTGTGTGTTATTGATATTGGTGTGAATGTTTGAGTATTGTTACATTTGGCTACGTTTGTTTGAACACATTATATTAATTGGTCTAGTGCTGAATTGTTTGTTGTTGATCGGCTATCATTAGACGATTTTATGCAGCTTAGGAAGGCCCTGTGGGTATTAAAAGGGTAAAGACTATCTCAATCAACCCTCTGACTTCCACATACCCTTCCTAATCTGAATAAAATAGTCTAATAATACAAAAAAAAAAAAAATGCTCTTCTTTTATCCACTAAATGTGTGTGTGTGTGTGTGTGTGTGTGTGTGTGTAATTATTATTTATTATATTTTCCTCCTAGACCTCCATGCATCTTAGTAATACCCCCCCAAGAACCCCCTTCAAGATACATTTGTGAATTTTCAGTAGAATAACTCCTCCTAAATTACAGACTCGCTATCGCTCACCAGAAAAGAATCGACACCTACTGTAAATGGCACAACAATGCTTAAAACATCGCCTAACTACTGGGGCCAATGTCTTAAAATCTCGAAATGAAAGGGGCTAAGGATGAGGGAGAAGGGGGTTCCAGATAATCTCCTCTTAAGGGGAGATCTCCACTTGAGGGATTTTTTTCTTGACCCCTTTCTCCCTCATGTTTAGCCCCATTGCTTTTGATATTATAAAACGTTTGCCCCATTAGTTTAGCGATTTTAAGAACTTTCACCCCATATTAAGACCTTTCGTGCCATTCAGGTGTCAATTTTATCCTGGCGAGCGATAGCGAGCCTGTAATTTAAGAGGAACCGGCCTTCGGCCGGGACATTTTTCTACCGAAAAATGTACAAATTTATCTTGAAAGGGACTCAAGGGGGTGTAATTTTAAGCTTGATGGAGGTCTAGGGAACAAACTAAATACCTCCCCTTAAGGTGAGGATGGGTTATTTATTTATTTATTTATGTATCTTTTGTATATATTATATTTTGAGTTTCCTCCCTAGACCTCCATCAAGCTTAAACAATGAAGAAGAAAAAACACACCCCAAAAACCCTGCTTCAAGATTAATTTGTAAATTTCCCGTCCGAAGGCCGGTTCCTCTTAAAATACAGGCTCGCTTTCGCTCGCCAGATAAAAATTGACACCTAAATTATACGAAGTTATAATATTGATAAATATATGGGGCGAAAGGTCTTAAGATCGCCAAACTAATGGGCCGAACGTCTTAAAATCTCAAATCTATTGGGGCTAAACATGAGGGAGAAGGGGGTCCAGAAAATCCCTCCTCTAAGGAATCAAACGATCGATCCCGTATTAGGCTTTGGCAAACGGCCGGGATATTTGTCTACCGAATAATAAACGAATATATCTCTATGAATACTTTATTGTATTGCGTCATAAATGCGTGAAAGGGTTAAGAAAATACTTCCAAGATCCCGCATCTTGGAAGTATTTTCTTAACCCTTTCACGCATTTATGACGCACAGTTGCCAGATTAGCAATAAGAAATAGAGTTCTCTCACTCTGATAATTACCTCTCCAAAATTAGTTTTCTGCCCACAGCTAACTCAAAGACAACTGCAGAGGTTGAAGTAACTAAACTAAAGGTTTCTAAATACCCCTGATGGTAACAAAGGCTTTAAAGTATCCCCAATAGGCTCAACACAGCTAACTCAAAGACAACTGCAGAGGTTGAAGTAACTAAACTAAAGGTTTCTAAATACCCCTGATGGTAACAAAGGCTTTAAAGTATCCCCAGTAGGCTCAACACAGCTAACTCAAAGACAACTGCAGAGGTTGAAGTAACTAAACTAAAGGTTTCTAAATACCCCTGATGGTAACAAAGGCTTTAAAGTATCCCAATAGGCTCAACACAGCTAACTCAAAGACAACTGCAGAGGTTGAAGTAACTAAACTAAAGGTTTCTAAATACCCCTGATGGTAACAAAGGCTTTAAAGTATCCCCAATAGGCTCAACACAGCTAACTCAAAGACAACTGCAGAGGTTGAAGTAACTAAACTAAAGATTTCTAAATACCCCTGATGGTAACAAAGGCTTTAAAGTATCCCCAATAGGCTCAACACAGCTAACTCAAAGACAACTGCAGAGGTTGAAGTAACTAAACTAAAGGTTTCTAAATACCCCTGATGGTAACAAAGGCTTTAAAGTATCCCTAATAGGCTCAAAATCGCGTCATATGTCGGAGAGGGTTAAGGGGAGATAGGTAATTTTTCTGGTCCCCCTTCTGACACCTTCATGGCCCGAAGGATCTTAATATTGACAAAGAAATGGGGCGAAAGATCTCAAAATCGCCAAAATAATGGAACGAACATCTTAAAATAAAAAAAATACTAGTATGCTAAATATGAGGGAGAAAGGGATCCAGGAAAAGCGACTACCTCCCCCCTTAAGTCTTGGCCTTACTTACAAGTCGTACTGTATTCCTTGTCAAGTGTTAAGAGGGGGGTCATTGGCTTTTTTTCTCTTTCTCTCCTTTTCTCTCTTTCCCTGGCTTGTATCCATTCGGCCCCCAGTATTAACCACTAAGTATTAACCACTAAGTATTAAGGGGAGGTTTCTAGTTTGTTTCCTACTCCTCCAGCAATCTTAAAATGTCACCCCCTTGACCCCCTTTCAAGATAAATTTGTACATTTTTCGGTAGAAAAATTTCCCGGCCGAAGGCCGGTTACTCTTAAGTTACAGGCTCGCTATCGCTCGCCAGGATAAAATCGACACCTAAATTGCACAAAAGGTCTTAAAATTGACAGAAATGGGGCGAAAGTTCTTAAAATCGCCAAACTAAAGGGGTGAGCGTCTTAAAATCTAAAAAGCAATGGGGCTAAACATGAGAGAGAAAGGGGTCCAGAAAAAAATCCCTCAAGTGGAAATCCACCCTTAACCACTTCTAGAATGATCTTAGAGTATATTTGAGAGTATGTATCTATATTTGAGAGTATGTATCTATATTTGAGAGTATGTATCTATATTTGAGAGTATGTATCTATATTTGAGAGTATGTATCTATATTTGAGAGTATGTATCTATATTTGAGTGTGTATCTATATTTGAGAGTATGTATCTATATTTGAGAGTATGTATCTATATTTGAGAGTATGTATCTATATTTGAGAGTATGTATCTATATTTGAGAGTATGTATCTATATTTGAGAGTATGTATCTATATTTGAGAGTATGTATCTATATTTGAGTGTGTATCTATATTTGAGAGTATGTATCTATATTTGAGTGTGTATCTATATTTGAGAGTATGTATCTATATTTGAGAGTATGTATCTATATTTGAGAGTATGTATCTATATTTGAGAGTATGTATCTATATTTGAGAGTATGTATCTATATTTGATAGTATGTATCTATATTTGAGTGTGTATCTATATTTGATAGTATGTATCTATATTTGAGTGTGTATCTATATTTGAGAGTATGTATCTATATTTGAGAGTATGTATCTATATTTCTGGTAATCATTTAAGGGGGGCCACCTGTTTTTTTTCTCTTTCTCTCATTTTCTCTCTTTCTCTGGCTTGTATCCCTTCGGCCCCATTCAGCCAACTGTTTTAAGACGTTTATCCCCATCCAGGTGTCGATATCTTACTGGCGAGCGATAGCGAGCCAGCATTGTATGGAGAAATTTGGTTGCGCCGGAGACGTTTTTCTATCGAAAAATGTAAAAATTTAGCTTGCTTTCAAAACAAAAATATATATATGCTGGTTCACTACCGCTCGCCAGGAAAATATTGACATCTGAATGGGGGTAAGCGTCTTAAAACAGTAGGCTGAATGGGGCCAAATGGATATAAGCCAAAGAGCTCCCATAATAGTATCTATATATACCCTTCTTCCTCATGCTTAGCCTCTTTAGTTTCCAGATTTAAAGACGGTCAGCCCATTTCTTTGTCAATATTCAAACCTTTCCGGCTTCTTAGGTGTAATTTGCTTTTCCTGGCGAACGAGTGATTTAAGTTATGGAGGTCTAGGGCGGAAACTAAAAATAAAATATATAAATAAATATAAAGGACCAAATAAATACGACCCATCACCCCCTTAATGTCACTATTACCGACTAATGACACCATACCTCCTATGAGAGAGAGATAAAAAAAAAAAAATAGCCAGATCATTCAGAGTTTACAAAATACATATTAGTTAACCCATTAATCCTTCAGATAACCGTGTTTTCTCTAACAATAGCGTCATCATAGAAAACTAATTTAATGCCTAACTATGGTATTTTTAAAATACCTTTATCTTAATTTGTTGAACTTTGGTATTTATACCAGGCTAATTTCTATATATTTATGCAGGTTTATAATTTACATTAAATAATTATTTAACGCTATTACTTAAATGACGAAGATATAATTAAAACAAGTATCTAGACAGTTAGCCTACTATATAGCTCGATCATTTTCCTTGACTATCATTGTTGTCCTGACTCTCGCCGTGATAGGTCCGTTTCGTTTATTCTAATCTTTCATGCACATATCCTCCTGATATATATCGTCATTTACTAATATTTACTGTCATTGTAACTTGTACATCAGTGACATCACATATTCAGTTCTAAATCGTGTGCATAGTTGTGTTTTCAATCGTTTCTATTCTACGTAATCTGTATAAGCGTTATTTCCACATAGCGATTTTGATTATTTCCTTTGCGTTTATCTTGTGTTGTCCCAGTTTTGGATTGTTTATTTTACAAGTGTTAGGTTATAATTAGGATGACTTCTAAGGTCACATCTCCAGAAACCAGCGGGCCATCTCGAAAGAGATCCCTGTCGGAACCTAGAATGGTTCCTAAGAAAAAAGTTAGATTCGAGAGTATTGTGAAGACACATTCCATGGTCCTACGGTCAGACGTCAGCAGCGGCAAAAGGAAGAGTCCGAGCTCCGAATCAAGCCAGCCAACACATAAAAGAGCCAGGACAGAAGCCAGTGATAGTTTCAATTCTAGTATCCTTTATGTTAATCCTTGCCGAGAGGAAACAACTGACCCAATCCAAAAATTAGATAAAAAGCCAAATGTTAACATTTTTGAAGGTTTCCTGGAAGTATACATTAACGAACAAAAGGTAGAATTTCTTGTAGACTCGGGTTCTGCATATACACAACTAGACGGCAATATGGCTAGACATTTGGATGCGTCTCATATGCCATGTACCCAGGAAAAAATTAAGTGGACACACTGCCACAGAACCTGTATGACAACAGTTAAATGTGTCAAAAATGTTGAAATCACTCTGCTCAATGGCCGACAAGTATATACCGATATATACTATCTCACTAGGACGATATATAAACATAAGCCCCGCCTCAATATCCTGGGTAGAAACACACTTACCCAATTGAGGTGCGTCCATAAATGCGCTTCCCCGGTAGGAAGGCTGTATTTTAGCAATGTGCTTCGGCTTAATCGGACCTTCCAGAATAAGGTTCACAACAAAGCGACGATTGTCCTAAAAGCATACGTAGAAAAATCGATCGAAAGCCGGTGTCTGAACGTTGTGATTGATACGGGCATCCCAGGGAGTTATTATATCAGCGAAGAACTCTGGAAGGAGCTCGGAATGCGGCCGCAGGATACATTTCTCGACCTGTATTTATTCGACGGAGTTGCTCTGTGGGGAAGTGTGAGCTTCGACATGCCCAAGGACATGGGGCAGAACGTCCATATAGTTATGGGGTGGGAAGTGCTGGCCAGATTTAATGCCACCATTAATTACCACCACAATCGGGTCTATTTTTATGTGAAAAGTGGTGTGTACACCGCCAGGATATTTGACCTGGATTAATAGTTTGTTCTTTTACTTTCTTTACTTTCTTAAGAGGAGATGGGACGTTTTCCTGGTCCCCCTTCTACCTCAAGTTTAGCCCCATTAGTTTTCAGAGTTTAAGATGTTCGCCCCATTAGTTTGTCAATTTGAAAACCTTTCGTCCCATTTCTATATCAATATCAAGACCTTTCGTGCCATTTACTTTTGGTTTCAGAGGCCGTGTGGCATCGTTTTTCGGGAATAACTTATTAACAAACAGTTGGATCAGTATGATATTTTGACACAGCTTTTTCACACCGTCCCCTAATTTTCGTCAATACAGTGCATTTACCAAAAGTGTAGAAATAAGCAACTTGTCCTTGTGTCATGAGGTTAAAGTCACACATTAATTACTAAGAAACGGACAAGGCTACCGTGGCTTACCTGTGAGAACCACCAAACCATTATTGCTCCTACATCAAACACATTAGTTATCAGCCACCACCCAACCCTATTAATGCCTTTAAATTTAAGTTATCTGTCAATATAAAGTATAAATATACAAAAAGTATGTATTTTTGTCTTTTATACTTGATATTGACAGATAACTTGAATTTAAAGGCGTTAATAGGGTTGGGTGGTGGCTGATAACTACCGTGTTTGATGGAGGAGCAATAATGGTTTGATGGTTCTCACAGGTAAGCCACGGTAGCCCTGTCCGTGTCTTAGTCATTAATGTGCAACATTAACCTCATGACACAGGGACAAGTGGCTTATTTCTACACTTTTGGTAATGCACTATATTGACGAAAATTAGGGGACGGTGTGAAAAAAGCTGTGTCAAAATATCATACTGATCCAACTGTTTGTTAATTATTTCCGAAAAACGATGCCACACGGCCTCTGAAACCCATAATAGGTGGCATTTTTTTCCTGGCGAGCGAAAGCGAGCCTGTCATTTTAAGAGAATATCGAAAAATGTACAAATTTATCTAGAAGGAGGTCTAGGGAGCGTTTTTTAAAGTTTGATGAGAGAAGGCTATAGTGAGGAAACTAACAAATAAATAGACCCCCCAAAAATAACCACTCTCCCCTTAACCCCTTGAAGCTCTGACGCGTTTTAGAAGTTTATTTTGGCTATCATTAGACGATTTTATGCAGCTTAGGAAGGATCTGTGGCTATTAAGAGGGTCAATACTATCTCAATCAATCCTTTGACTTCCATATACCGTTACTAATCTGAATAAAATCGTCTAATATTAGCCAGAAAACAGAACAGAAACGCGTATTGGAGCTTGAAAGGGTTAATTATATTAGCCAGATAACAGAACAGAAACGCGTATTGGAGCTTGAAAGGGTTAATTATATTAGCCAGATAACAGAACAGAAACGCGTATTGGAGCTTGAAAGGGTTAATTATATTAGCCAGATAACAGAACAGAAACGCGTATTGGAGCTTGAAAGGGTTAATTATATTAGCCAGATAACAGAACAGAAACGCGTATTGGAGCTTGAAAGGGTTAATTATATTAGCCAGAAAACAGAACAGAAACGCGTATTGGAGCTTGAAAGGGTTAATTATATTAGCCAGAAAACAGAACAGAAACGCGTATTGGAGCTTGAAAGGGTTAATTATATTTCAGACAAATTGCCATCAGGTTGTACGGCGAACCATTGATTTCTCTTTGTGCTCGAATATTGATCACGTCATTGAAAATCTGGCTATGTATTAACCCTTTCAAGCTCCAAAACGCATTTCTTTTCTGTTTTCTGGTAATTATTAGATGATTTTATTCAGCTTAGGAAGGGTATATGGAAGTCAGAGGGTTGATTGAGATAGTCTTTACCCTTTTAATACCCACAGATCCTTCCTTAACTGCATAACATCGTCTAGTGGTAGCCAAAATAAACTGCTAAAACGCGTCAGAGCTTCAAGGGGTTAAGGGGAGATCTCCACTGGAGGGATTTTTCTTGACTCCTTTCTCCCTCATGTTTAGCCCCATTGCTTTTCTAATTTTAAGACGTTCGCCCCATTATTTTGATGATTTTAAGAACTTTCAACCCCTTTTCTGTCAATTTTAAGGCCTTTCGTGCAATTTAGGTGTCGATTTTATCCTGGCGAGCGATAGCGAGCCTGTAATTTAAGAGGAACCGGCTTTCAGCCGGGACATTTTTCTACCGAAAAATGTTCAAATTTATCTTGAAAGGGGCTCAAGGGGGTGTAATCTTAAGCTTGATGGATATCTAGAGACCAAACTAAAAACCTCCCCTTAAGGAGAGACTACTATGAAGCTACTATGTCTCTGCATCATAATATTGCCAGATATTCGTAATTAAAAGCATATTTGGCTGTACAAACGATGTATAATAACAGCTGAGTTATAAACCCATACAGTACCGGTGACGTCTTCTGCATTATATTGTGGCGATTGTACTCAGCTTAGGAAGGACCTCTAGCGATAATAAGGCCTCAAACTATCCCAACCAAACTTTTATACTACCGCAGATCCTTCCTAAGCTGCATAATGTCGTGTAAATATAGCTATAATACAAGATAACACACGTCGCTGGGACTCAAAGGGTTAAGATGGAAGCAAGCCATTTTCTATACGGGAGACTATTGAATTCGTATGCGCTTCTGCAATTGACCACTTGCGAGTTTCGTTCTATAAGGAAGTTGGAGCTGTAGACATCGATATTTAGCAGATTTAACAGCTAAAATACGGTCGTAGTACATTTATAAATACATAAAACCCAATTCAACATACTTTCTATACATCACAAACCTATATTATTATCGTATTAATGCGTAACCCCCTCTCTACCTATAAATAATCTATCAAAACCGTGTAGTTAATTTGGTACCGTATCATTATGTACGAGTGATAAAGGTAGGCTATATTATTTTGACAGGGTTGTATAATGTTACCGTGGTTGTTTATTATTTTGACAGGGTTGTGTAATGTTACCGTGGTTGTTTATTATTTTGACAGGGTTGTGTAATGTTACCGTGGTTGTTTAATGTATAATGTATAATGTATTAGTTTATTCAAGTACATTGGGGTTTGTATTTTATATTAATGTTAAAGAACGGGGTGTTACTTATATATGGATGGTGTGGTGAGTGAGGGAGGTGAAAATGAGAACTATGGATAGAGGATTGGGTTTAGTAGGAAAGAATGGTAGAGATCCGGAGTTGAACCAGTTTGCTGTTTGCTGATGATGACACAGCGTTGGTGGCGGATCCTGAGGAGAAACTACAGCGGACAGTAAGAACGTGAGAACGTGAGAACGGAAGGAAAGAAAGGCGATGGAATACAAGAAGTGGGTGTGTGGCAGGAAGGAAATGAGAGAGAGAGAGAGAGAGAGAGAGAGAGAGAGAGAGAGAGAGAGAGAGAGAGAGAGAGAGTACAAAGGAGTACAAAGGAAATCAAGCAACAACAGATC